>JAOTRH010437302.1:0-33944 GCA_034768845.1 Heliamphora exappendiculata | reverse complement strand
TGAATACAAAAAAAAATTATAACTTATAAGTTTATATAATATATTAATATAATAAACTTATAATAATAAACTTATATAAGTTTATAGGATATAATAAACTTATATAAGTTTATAAATTAATTTTTTTTTTTTAAACCAAAAAAATAGACTAACCCGGTCAGCCCATTTTTTGGCCCGGCCTAGCTCGGCCAAAAAATTCGGTGGGAGCCCGCTCGGTCCACGGCCGGGCCGGGCCGGGCTAAACCCAAATTACACCCCTAATTTAGGCTAAAGGGTAATTATGAAATTTTACATTACGCTTATTTGGCTTTTAGTGCCTTAAAAGTTATTATTTTTTCAATCAAACGAAATTTTTTAATTTTTTTGACTTAAAGCGGCTTAAAACCAAAAAGCTACCTTAAAGTCAAATTGCCAAACGAATGCTTAATTTTAAGTCATGCTTTGTACTTAGAGTCAATTTAAATCAAATAAACAAAAAGTTTATTTGGTGAACCGAATGTGACTTTAAGTCAAAAAAATAATAAGCAAAAAGGCTTAATTTAAAGGGAATTTAAGCTAAAAGTTTTTTAAGCTAGAAAAAAATTGTTATAATTTTTAAAAATTTATTTTTCATAATTTTATATTGAACATATATGGATTTTATTTGATAAATATTGACAAGTAGATTTTTAAAATATAATTTTCATAAAAAATATATGTATATAATAAAAGTTATAATATTTTTAAATATATGTATATAGATAATTATTTTATGTAAAAAACAAAAAAAACTCGAAGGCTAAAAGTATTTGAATTTTCAAATGAAAGTTTTTTAACTTTTTGACTTTAAACTAAAAAGCAAAAATTCAAACTTTAAGTCGTTTCTCAAATGAAACTAAATAGTCATTTCTCAAATATATATAGATAGTGTTTTGTGTTGCTGAAAATTGTAACTTATAACTTTTTACTACTAATAATTTAAATAACAAAAAATTAGTGAGCAATCCAATTTATAGGTCGTTTACTATTTTTTATTTAACATAATATTTTTTAACGAGTAAGGTCTATTCTTACAAAAATTTTAACGCGCAAGGTCTTCTATTGATACATGTATGATTTTTTGAGATAAAAATGTCCTCTGTAGAGATAAATTTATTTGTCTTATTATAAAAATGTATAAAAATTTTTGATAAATTTATCTGTTTTATTATAAGCGCACGTATAAAAAATACAGATAAATTTATTTGTATTTTTCAAAATATATATAAAAAATACGGATAAATTTATCTATCTTATGTAAAGCACGTATAAGGTGTTATGACTGAATAGATAATTTATTTGTCGTATTGTAAGCACGTATAAAGAATACAAATAAATTTATTTGTACTTTTAAAAATATGTATAAAGAATACAAATAAATTTATCTGTCTTTTATTGAAAGTATGTATAAAGAATACATATAAATTTATCTATTTACATTATCTATGTTGATATGCAAACAAACAAATTTATTATTATGTATAAATATGTAAATAGATAAATATCAAATAGATGAATTTATCTATTTATTATGTAAAATAGATAAATTTATCTATTTGTTAGGTATTTTTTTAAAGAAATCACGCAGTTAAACCTTACAAGTTCAAATTTTTGTTGACGAATTTTGTGGGTTAAAATTTATTTTTTAAAATTTTTAATTGAAATTCCTTTTAAAAAATAATATGTTATGTTTTTTTTTAACACTCAAACTTCTTACACAAGTTATAATTATTTTTTTATAAATAATTAATTTTAATAATAATTTAATATTTTCTTTAAACATTGATCATTTTTATTATAAATTTAATTTATTATTTTTTAATTATAATTTATTTTCAATTAATTTAAATACCACCCAACACCACCACTGATGATCATCTTTAAAAGTTTACAAACATTTTGTTGTCCCTCCTTGTCTGCAGGGCGATGCCGCACCCCTTTCTCCATTACTGTGGGTCCCATTCACCATATGAAATGACTGATTTGACCTTTCCTTCCTTTCAATTGTTTTTGGGCACTCAAATATCATGCACAGTTTCTTATGTTTAATTAGGGCTGTCCAGAAAATAAGTAGAGAAAAATGTTAATCACAATTCAATAATCAACTGTGGATAAAAAATATATAATATATAAATATTAGTACAAAATAGATTAATATATGTAAAAATTATAAATTTGACACTCAAAAGCATATTAATATTAAAAAAAATTTATTTTTATTAATTTATTAATCACCACTTAATAAGCAGCGATTAGTATAACTTATAAATAAGACGAAAAATATGTCTAAATCGTAATGATTATTTCAGTTTAGTATTGAATTATTTTAGTTTTAATTTTAAAAATACATCATGTAAATCACAAATCAATTTACAAATTTAAAACTACAATTTTTATTTCAAATTAAAGTATTTAATTTAATATATACAATCTATTTGTAGCATACATTGATTTCAAACCATAGTGATCATAGACTAATTATACTAAAATAAATATCCAAAATATATAATGAATCGGTTTATGTATTGAATGAGTTTAAATTTTAATATTGAATTGTAAGTTTTGTTTGCTTTTGTTGAGTCTTAATGTAATTTTTGTTAGATTTTAAGATTTTATATATGAACATTGTATATTAATATAATCGTAATTTTGACAATGAGTTAAACCGTTAATAATAAGTTCGATTTGATTGGATTTTACATTTCACACGATTTAATTTGACTTTGAAATTATTATAATTATAAGAATTGATTGGATTCTTAATTAATTTTATTAAAAATCCATCCAAATCCGGTTTTTACCCCGATTTTAATTACTCTTCTGAGTCTTGGATTTCTGGATTATTCTTAAGGGAAAAGGAAGAATTAGATATCAAATGCAATTTTCAAACTATGTAATTAGGTATTCAGGTTGTATTTGGTCTAATTGTTTTAATATAATTTTTAAAAATTTTAGTGATTTTTTTTTTGTATTCGCCTAAATGATCAGTATACTTTTTAGATTCTTCTTATTATTAGAAATCAAAAAAGTAAAATATTTTTAAAGTTCATGTAAGATGGGAAAAAGCCAACTTGCATAGTTTGGGATAGCTTTTTGTAGTTTTTTTTGTTTTTTTTTGTTTAAATTTTTTTTTTTTTTGATTCGTCATGACAAAATCAATCAAAAAGTATAGCTGTTTTAACTAAAGTTTAAAAAATTTACTAAAAATAAAAAAAATACTTCAAAAAGCGATAAAGTAGCTTTTTTCGTCCTATGAATTTTTTTTATTTTCTAGCCTTTTTTTATTTTTCTAATTTTTCATAATAAATGAAATCTAAAAAGTATTATCATTTGAACTAAGGTAAATTTTTTTTACTACAAGACAAAAGCCATATAAAAAAAGTTAAAAGAAATTTTTGCAAAGAACCAAATATCATTTGATATTTAAAAATTGATTTTATCTAATTTTTTTAATAAAATTAGTCTCACAACATTAATGTTTATCGAAAATATCCTTATACTATATTTTTATAAAATTACATTAATCAAATTCCCTTCTAAATAAAAATAAAAATTCTCGTCCCCAAAACAATTTTAAAAGTAGGATTCAATTCCAAATAATTTTTGGCATTATTTGCCAATTAAACAATATTCACTGGACATGGCCGTATTTAAAAAATGTGGTTTATAGAGCTTATTGTCATAGTATTGAGTTAACTTATTACATTTTAAGTTAATAAAACTCTTTTTGACAATTTGATTTTAAGTCATATTTTTTTGTTTAAAATCACTTTAAGCTAAATAAAAAAAAAAGTTCATTTAGTGAACCGTATGGTAAAGTTTTAGCTTAAAATTACATTAAGTCAAAAGGCAAAAAAAAATTAAAAACCAAAAAAGCTTTAAGTCAAAAAAAAAGTTATAATTTTTAAAATTTTATTTTGATATAATTTTATATTCAATATATGAGCTTATTTGACAAATTTTGACCAATATATTTATAAAATATAATTTTTTTTTATAAAAAAATAGATTTGTATAAAAAGGTTATGATGCTTTTAAAATATATATAAAATTATTTATATAAAAAAAACAAAAAGACTAAAAAAGCAATAAGAAAAAGTCAAAAAGGTGAGGTGAAAAAACGAGGCTTAAATAATTTTTTACTTTAAGCAAAATGACAAAAACCCAAATTTAAGTCGAGCCAAACAAGGTCTAAGTAAACTTAAATGAGCTCACAGAGCTATTTTATTACATTTGGAACATTGCTCCAAATAAATTTAGGCCATGCATTTATGTGAGGGTCACATCAAAAGTAGTAAAATTCACGTAGATGTGTGGTTTAAATTTGTTTGGAGTTAATGCTTTAGGAACATTTAATAATTTTTTTTTATTTTTTAATATATATATATATATATGTATATAATATGTATCTTATTTGATATATTCTAACGACAAAATTTGAAGAAAATAAATTTCATAAAAATAAATATAAAAAATAAAACTTTAAACATTTTAAATTTAAACTATAAAATTAAAGATATTTGGACACCCTATTGGTGCCCTTATTACTCTCTTTCAATCATGCATGAGAACCAATTTCAGTAGACCGCTTAAAATTTGGTGACCAAAGCAATGCTCTTTGTTGCTGATGCCATCTCTCAACTCCTAAAGTCTTGTTTGGATTTTGGAAAAAGTTAATTTTTTTATAAAAAAAATCAACTTTTATGCTGTACTATTTGGCATTACAAAAAGACAACTAACTTTTTTTTCCTAAGAAAAAATGTATTCGGATTACAAACAATTTAACTTTTCCATTAGATAAAATTACAATAATGCTCTAAAAATCAACTCTCTTTCAAATATTTTAAAAATTAAAAGTTCTCCCAAAGATTATAGTTTAGAAATAAAAAAAATAGAACATATTAGACATTTTAATAAAGCAATAATAGAACAAAAAGTTTAAAATAATTAATAAAATCAAACTTCTTTGACATCCCAAACAATCTAATTTTTTTTATCTTATTTTTACCTTTGAAAAAAGTTAAACCTTTAAAAAATTAAACTTTTTATACCTTCCAAACAACCCCTACAAAGAAAAAAACCTGAAACATAATTTTATAAATTCTCTCAATCCAATACATTTGCTTATCCAATATGTGCTCATGCACAATAATATTAAATTTCTGAATCAAGAATATGACTTGTTTGTCTTTTGGTTAGGGAACGATGATCCCCTGTTCAATCCAGGTGACTTAACGATCAATAAATTAGATCAATTTAGGAGAAATCCCATGGAACCCAGCGCCCTTTTGGGGTAATTGTTTATTTGTTTATTTTATTTTATTTTTATTATTTTTATTTTTAGTGAATTTTTTATATTTTTTATCAAACTATTTATGATTTTTTTACTCTTTTTGTCAAGACGAATCTAAAAATTAATTTTTTTTTATCAAAATACAAAAAAACATAGAAAGGATAAAAAAATAAATCAATAAACCAATTATATATTGAGCATTTCTATTTTTAGTGAGTTTTTTTATTTTTTAATTAAGTTTTTGTTTTATTTTTTCAAATTTTCTCGTTAAGACCTTTTCAAAAAGTAAAAAGAAAAAAATCTAATCAAAAGATAGAAATAAAAAAATTCTCACAATTGAGCTAAAAAAAGAACTAAAATATCACATTGGGACGTTTCACATTTGCCATGTTTAGTGTTGAGATAAGAAGGGAATGTGACTATTTAAAAATAATTTTATATATAACTCTATTTGGGAATCAAATATAGAGTTAAGAAATCTCCCAAACTAATTTAGCACCACATTAGGGAGGACTATTCATCCTAGGGAGAAGTGGGTTAATTTGTCCGGGATTAAAAGTGTATTTTTTGGATATAAAAATATTTAATTTTACTAAAATAATGTCAAATCAAATAATATATTAGTTATCTTTAAATAAGTCTATTCTTAACCAAATACTATTCGGTACAAAAAATTCGACACTAATAATTCGATTCATAATACTTTAAGTACTAATAATTTAAATACATTAATTATTTTATAAAAAGTAATTTTTCAACCAATCGACCCCATTAAATGTAAGTGAACCTATTTTGTCGAGGCCTCGCGTTATGAAAATGAATTCCTATAAAAAAAAATATTTAAATAAATAAAAATATAATATAATATTTTTTTTATGACGAGAGCCACCGCAAGGTCAGGTTATTTGGACCCACCTTTGAGGAGTAACTTCCGAATATCTACAATTACCCAGTAACTTCCGAATATCTACAATTACCCATAAACTATATATATCAATGTAGGTAAAGTGTTTTCAGCAGGAATTGAATATAAGACTTTCGAATTTACGATTAGTTCTACTAACGATTTTAAATTACTTGGCTATCTTGACGGGTTTAATGTAACACGTTGCTATGCGAGTTAGGGGGTTTGACTTTTAAAAATACTATTATTATTGAATTTGTTCATTATATAGCTCAAAAAGACTAAACTGATCTAATATCTGTAGTTATCAAATTGAATAAAATTTATTTATCTATTTTTTTTCAAAATTATACATATATTTTTTTATATAAATAAAAATGATATTATTATAGAATTATTGATAACCAATTAATCTGAGTTTTGCAACAAATTTTGCATAATAAATATATATGATTATAAAAATATATTTGAGGGTTGAGTCATTTAACCCACACATCTTGTGTTGTACCTTGTCACGCGACATGCACCCTGATTTTGTAAATAGTTGTCATAGGCTTAACCAAATGTCATTTAGTTCGTGCTGGTCTAAAAAGTTACTTTTTTTAAATATAAAATTAAACCTTTAAATTATAGTATTTGGCATGTTTAAAGGACACACAAACTCTTTTCTCACTTTATAAAAAAAAAGTTTTTGCGTATTCAAAATGCTTTTAACCTTTTTTTAGTAAAAAGATTATAATTTTTTCGATTAAAAAATTAATTATATTATAAAAAAAGTGATATTATTCTAAACACTATAACTTAAAAATTAAAAATTAAAAATTAAAAATTAAAAATATAGTAGACATTTATAAAAAAAAAATTACTCTAAGAAAATTATTCACCACAATTTAACTTTTTTTCTATTTTGTTTTTAAAAAAATTATTTTAATTTTTAAAAATCCTAAACATAGGCCAAATTCTATTTAAGATAATAATTTTATTAATTAATTTATTTTTTAAATAAAAAAATCTATAACCGAACATTTATGGGAAACTTGATTTGGTCACTCTTTCAGCTGACACAAAGATTTATAATTGTATTGGGAAAATTAAGTGATATGATAATATGATATGACTGTGAATTGAAATAAGAAGATTGGGATGTCCTTAATGTCCATTGAGAATGACAACCCATGTTCAAACATAAAAATAGACCACAACAGGGAATCCTAGGTTTGTGTATGGATTCTTCAGGGCCATCCTTGTTTTTGTTGTTAATTTTCAATACTGCCCTTGGAATTTTTTTTCTTTTTGTTTTTTTTTATGTAATAGAATCAGATCTACTTGGTCCCCATTAATAATTAGCTTAAAAGTTATTTTTTTTTAATTTTTAATTTTATGTATTTTTAGTTAAAAAGTTAAATTAAGTTTAAAGTAAGTTGTTTGGTAACTTAATTTTCAAACTAACTTTTTTTTATGTTGATTATTTAGATAGAAAGTTAACTTTTTATTTTTTATTCAAATTGAACAATTTTACCTTTCTATATACTTGATATTAACAATATATATGTAGTTGTAGTAAATAAGTTAGGAATGAAATAAGAGTGTGAAAAAAATCCATGATTTGCGGACAACCCGAGACCTATCATTGTGCGAGCTCAGCTCGACCTGGCTTGGCCAAGGCCTAAGTTCGGTTATAACATGTAGCCTCTAACCCCGGGCCTAAGCCTCTCCTTCAGCCTGTGGCCCGGCCCGGCCCCAAGACTGAGGCCCAAAACTCGGTCTCAAGCCCGCCCAAAAATTTGATATTGAATTTTATTATTTTAATTAAAATGTGTAAAATATAATATAATTGTTAAAATTTAATTTTTGATTAATAAAATTTATATTGTATTTTATTATTTCAATTGTTCAAACTTGTTGTATTTAATTATTAAACTTATAAGTTATAATAAATTAATAAACTTATAATAATATAAACTATAAACTTATAAATTAATAATAAATTTATAGTAAATTAATAAACAAAAAAAAGTATAAACTTATATAAGAAACTAATAAGTTATAAATTTCTAATAAATCATTAAATAGTAAATTAATAATAATACATTATAAATATATAAACTTATAATAATATAAATTATAAGCTTTCAAATTAATAATAAATTTATAGTAAGTAAATTATTAAATTTATAATAAATTAATAATATAAAGTTATAAACTATAAACTTGTAGAGTAATAATAATTTTATAAATTATAAACTTAATAACTAATAATAAACTATAAATTATCAAAACTAATAAATTTAAATAAATTAATAAATTAATAATATATTATAAATTTATCAACTAGAACTAATAAAATATAACATCATAATAATAAATAATAAATAAAATGATAAGTAATAATTAATAATATAAACTTATATAACTAATAAACAAAAAAAACAAAAAAAAAAGAAATCAAAAACCTGCACAGTCTACCTGTTTGGCCTACCCCTAGCCGAACCCAGAATCCATAGGGCTTGGACCAAACCTTAGATAAAAAAATTTGATCTGATCCAAAAATTTGACGTCAGCCTGCTGGGTTCAAGTCAAAAAATTTATTAATACTAAATTGCTTCTCTTCAAGAAATTATACGTGATAAATAATTAATTCAATGTTATTTAAGTATTTTATTTTATTTTTTAGTATTTCAACGGAAATTTTATCAAGTATATTATTCTACTGTTATTAATATTTTTATTAATTGATTTCTTATTTAATTGTTATTGGTTGTGTGCATAATTTCAATTCTTACCCAAAATAGAGAATACTTAAATTTTATTGTGCTATTTAAAAAAAAAATACGTATAGTTATTTTTATTTATAGTTTTTCTGTTGCTCTAGTTAGTTCGAAGAGCTGCATTGGAAATTTTTACTTTTTAATTTTTTAGGTAAAAATATTTAAAAAATTAAGATGATTTATTTACAAAAAAAAAAGTCAAAAAATTAAAAAATTAAATCAAAACACAAATTTTAAGAATATTATATTTAAATTCTCACCACTTTTAAAATATAATAATACATTTTATTCATAATTTATTTATTATAACTACCAACTATATATAATTATTAATATCAATTATATAGAATAATAAAATTATTTACTTTGAATAAAAAATAAAAAAAAACTAACTTTTTATCCAAACATACATTTAAAAAAAATTAATTTAAAAATTATGTTACAAAATAACTTATTTTAAATTTAATTTAAATTTTTAATTAAAAACACAAAATATATATAAAAACTAACTATTAAGCTAATTACCATTCCATCATACATTCTAATAGGATTTTTTTTTAATTAAGGCTATCACGTCTTATCAATATTAAATTTACTTGGGGTACAAGTGAATTTGCATTCTCGTTTTTAGTATATTTAATATTAAATTTCTTTATGATCAAATACTTTATCTAATTTACATGATTTATATATGCTTAGCCCTTGTTTGGTAATTGGCTTAAAATTAAATTTTTATTTTAACTTAAAAGTTTAAAAAGTCAAAAAGTTAAAAAATATTGTTTTTCAACTCAAAAGTTTTTAATATTTTTTTTTTACATAATTTTTAAAAATATATATTATAATTTTTATTATGCACATCTACTTTTTTATAAAATTTATATTTTTAAAATTTATTTGTCAAAATTTATCAAATAAGATTCATATTGAATATAAAATTATTTTAAAATAAATTTTAAAAAATTATACTAATTTTAAATAATTTTTTTATTTTTTAATTTAAAGTAATTTAAAATTAAAAAATTAACTTAAAATTAGTTGCGAAGGGAACTCTTAATTCATGCTTTCTAATGAATTTAATTTTAAAAATTATTTAAATTCTTTAAATTTGGCTCGATAACGGACACATCTCAATATCTTTGATGGGCTTTTGACCCCTTCAATGGTAGAATCTTGCCCCAAAAAGGAGAGTAATTATTTAGTACTCTCAAAATTTTACATGACAAATTTATATAATATTTTATTTATATAATATTTTATTTAATATAATAGCGCTAAATTTTATAATAATTACATAATGATCTATTTTTATTGAGTGATTAAGAGACAAAAAATAATTCATAAATTATAATTATTTACTTATTAAAAATATTATATAGCATTGATTCCATAAAATTTCGAAATTATCTAATTATTTTCAAGTTCTTCAAAAATACAGAGACGTGATTAAAAGAGGGACCAATTTTGTATATCAAAGTTCGAACAATTATCTAATTATTTATATAACGAATAAATTAGTGAGAGAAATGTGAGCTAAATAGTTCACTAATTATGGAGAAGAAAGAATTAATTATAAAATGATAATTTTGTCATTTAATTTTATTTTTATAATATTATAAAAATATTATAAAAATAATGTAATCTATGGTTGATGCACAAAACAATGCAGTCCATGGTTGAAAAATAGTGTCATCTTTCGCATTGGTATTGCTTGATATTACTTAAACTAATAATTTATAAAACTCAATTGGTAATTAGTTTAAAAATTAATATTTTTACTTTTTTATGTTTTAGTCAAAAGCTAAATTTGGATCAAAATAAGTTGTTTGATAATTTAGTTTTTAAGTTAACTTTTTAAAAATAAGTTATTTTGGTAAAAAATTAACTTTTTTATTTTTTGTTTAAAGTGGACAATTTTACTTTTTAATATTTGATATTAACAATTATATATAGTTGGTGATTGTAGTAAATAAGTTATTAATAATGGGTGTTATTGTATTTTAAAAATGATGAGAATTTAAATAGAATATTTTGAAAGTTTGTATTTTGATTTGACTTTTTGTTTTTTAGCTTTTTGGCTTTTTTGTTAAACGAAAAATCTTGACTTTTTGGCATTTTTAGTTAAAATGCCAAAAAGCTAAGATTGTCAATCGAGACCATAAATTGTAATTTGTAATTGAAATTGTGAGTGTTTAGTAAAAATTATAATTTATAATTGAAATAGAAGAAAAATTAGTTATACGTTGTAATAGAAATTATTAATGTTTGAAAGTTTTTGTAACTTATAATTAAAATTAATAATAAAAAATTAAAAATTACTAGCATTAACTTTGCCAAACATCCTAATTAAAAGACATTTTTGTCGTAATATTTTATTCTTATAATAGTCTTATGCAATTAAACAAAGTATTAAATTGGATTGAACCAAATAAGTATGGAAAGTGATTTTCATACTACTCTTTTTTCAAATGCATTCTATTTTTTTTCTTCATTTGGGGAACTTACAAAAATATTCTGCTACTTCGTAATTTTTAATTTATTTTTCTCAAATAAATACATACAAAAACTATAAAATGCAAGTGTGTTTTGGTAATGTTGTCTAATCAAGACAAAAGAAGAAATGTATTTCAACGAAAGGGGAGTGTAAATGTCACTTTCATAAGTATTTATTCTAAGAAGTATATAATTAGATACTGACGGAATTTAAATTTCGAATAGAGCCACTTAAGATCCATATGGAAAGCCGTACAGTGCCACATTACACATGGCCATTATGTTACGACTCGAAACATCTATCTTAGCTCGAGAAGGGGCCGAACACTGGAGTATGGGCTACTGAGCTCCATAGCTAGATGCAAGTGAGGTTGAGCAGCGGTTAGATGATCCGTCTTGATCTATGAGGGTCATGGTTACGTTTTGGGGTTTTTAATGTTATTAGAGGCTTATTTGGGTGTTGTTTTGGGTTGTTAAAGATAATTTTAAAAATTTGATTCGACTTTTTAATTATTTTTATTTCGTATTCGTTTTGAAATTTTAAATCTTGGCTCGACCTATTAATTTGTGATTTTCTCTCCGATAAATTTAATTTTAAAATTTTGACTCGACTTTTTTTTTTATTTTTATCCTGTGTTCGTCTCGAATCTTTATGTCCTGATTCGACCTATTAATTTGTGATTTTCTCTCTGATAAATTTAATTTTAAAGTCTTAACTCGACTTTTTAATTATTTGTATCCTATGTTCGTCCTGAATTTTAGGTTATGACTCGACCTATTAATTCTTAATTTTTTTTTAATAAATTTAATTTTAAAGTCTTGACTCGACTTTTTAATTATTTTTATTCCGTGTTCGTCCTGAATTTTTAGGTCTTGACTCGACCTATTAATTTATAATTTTCTGTCCGATAAATTTAATTTTAAAGTCGTGACTCGACTTTTTAATTATTTTTATCCCGCGTTCATCTCGAATTTTTAGATCTTGACTCGACCTATTAATTTGTGATTTTCTCTCCGATAAATTTAATTTTAAAGTCTTGACTCAACTTTTTAATAATTTTTATCATATTCGTCCCGAATTTTTAGGTTTGAACTCGATTTATTAATTTTTAATTTTCTCTCAGATAAATTTAATTTTAAAGTATTGAGTCGACTTTTTAATTATTTTTATCCTATGTTCGTCCCTAATTTTTAAGTTTTGATTCGACCTATTAATTTGTGATTTTCTCTTCGATAAGATAATTTTAAAGTCTTGACTCGACTTTTTAATTATTTTTATTCCGTGTTCGTCCCGAATTTTTAGATCTTGACTTGTCCTATTAATTCGTGTTCCTGTTTAAGATAAATTCTGGAATCTTAACTTGATCCTTTTAATTATCTTATCTCCAGTCAAGTTCTTAAATTTTGACTCGATCTTTGAATTGTTGTTTGTTTGAGCATGTTTTACATCTTACATCTTTTTCATTTTTTTCGGAACTACGTTTTGGTCTGATTCCTATCAAAGGGGTACATAGGTAGCTTGATGGAAGTTCGGGCACGACCACCATTTTATGAATGTTTGTGTATTTGTAGTCTAAGATTGGCGGCTCGGTCAAATGAATATTGTTTCTAGATCTTTGACGCAACTCGCACCACGCGTTGCTGCGCAAGTTGTGTTTAAGAGGAGCAACTGTAGACATCTTAATTTGATCCCGCCGAATCTTAGGTTAATCCGGATGAGTCCAATGATGAAAACCAAGTGAAATGATATTTTTGGAAGATTAACGGGAAGCAATCCAAGGCCAATATTCGAACCAAATGATCAAAACTCTCAAACCATTGTACCCGCAACTTTCAAACCTTACAACCTGATTGTTCACTGGCCCAAGTAACTGCAGCCGCAACTTTTAGACCTTGCAACCGTGCATTCTATTGTCACTACCGTAAACTGAACCTTGTGAAAATCCTAATATTTATGACGGTCGCACACACCAACCTCACGGTCGCAACCTTCAAAGATCGCGACCGCAAACTACAAGGAATATGATGTGTCCCAAAATGTGCCAGCACCTCATTGGTTTACGTGTTTTATATAAATGTACCTTCGGTACAATTTTCTGAATATCAATACTCTGTCGAATTACTAAGAGAAGTGTATGACTCTAAAGTACACTATCGACTCACATCCTGATCCACATTCCCGCTCGGCTATGATTCAGATACTGAAATTGGACCTCTTTTCGAGGATCAGATGGACGACTCTCGCATTCTACGACTTGAGGACTCCTTCGAATTACTGTGATTCAGGTATTTTGTTGAACCCCCAACATTTCTCTCTCGGATTAATTTTAGTATTTTCTATTTTAAACTTGTATGCTCTACTCTTGTCATTTGTTATCAATAGGCTCAATTGTTTTTGTTGCTTTGTTTACATGCTAAATTGTTAATGTTCGACTATCAACGTCAATGAATCGAATTATGAGCATGCTTAATTTTAAAGAATTTGATTAACTTCTATTCTGGTTTTGATTAAAATAGGTTTAATTAGGTTCTATTCGTATCATACATTCACACATAGTACATTGTCTCTTAAAATTTAGCAAAACAATGCCTACAAACCTTGCGACTGCAAAAATCAATGTGGTGGTCGTATCATTCTGGCATTAACATCTTTACGGTCGCACCACTTAATGTGGCGTCCGCATTGTTTAACTTCAAAAACCTTGCGTCCTCAACATTTGTATGTTACGGCCGCGAACTCTGTCTATTACCGGTAATTTGCTTTTACTCCAATAGCCTGTTTCTACCTTTTATAGTGTTTTGTTGATTACCAGTATGCAATTCGTAATGAATTTTCAGTATGATTAGGGATTAGGAAACTTTGGAGTATATTTTCCTTTTTTTTAGAATTATGTTGTATTTATAATAGCTTTTTTTATTCGATGATATTTGCATGCGGTTTATTCTATGTACCCTTTAGTCAGAATTTGCATGCTTTAGAATCTAGGATTTTTTTGTATGCTTTGTTTGGCATTCTATATACCTATGCTATGTATTTTTATTATTTGATTTTGGATGTTCTATTTTTACTCTTATTTTCTGTATTTGCATACATTTAAAAAATATAATTAAAGAACTAATAATGATTAGTAGAGGCCAACCTCACGGTTGGGTGAACGGAGTGCCTAACACCTTTCTCAATTCGTACCATAACCCCCGAACCCTTATTTTTTCTAGTTAACGATTTAAAAAATCAGTGGCACCTTTTTGTTTTTTTTTAAGTTTTTCTCAAAAATCAAGTGACGACTTCATTTTTCCTAAAAAGGATTTTCAAAATCTTTAAGTTTTTAAGGTGTTAAAAAGTTTTCAAAATAATTCTTGAATTCTCTATTTTTTTATCCAAACATTAAATTTTGGCGCCATAGAAGCAGAGTATGTCAAAAATTCATAAGAAGAGTGCAACAATCGAGTTGGAGTTTTGTCAAAAAAGTTCACTCAGAAAATTGGCTAATGATGGTGCAAATCAATAGCAGTAGAATCAGTGCAGTGGAAAACCTTTAAGTCACAAGAAAGCTACGGCCAAATTAGACAGAGATCAGAAGCAAGTAGTAGTGTTAGAAAAGTTGGGTTACCACAGAAAGTTGAAACTTGGGAGTTTGGAAAACTATCCAAGAACAAGAGGCTAGTTGATTGTAATAGGGTCAAGTTCAAGTGTGACTTGAACTTGGTCCAAATTCATTCAAATTAATGAACAGAGATGGTGAAGCACCCATACCCGTGAATGGGGTGCAGGACGAGGCAACCGACAGATCTTCAAGATGGTGATGGTTCAGAAATTCAAGCCAATGTGGAGATTGTTGGTTTGGTGGCTCGAATTTTAAAATACAAGGTTGGTAGGACAACCAGACATAGTGGATTCAGTTTTTTGAAGGAAGCTCTTGGGTCTATGACTGCTCGAGCGAGTAGGAGTTTGTTGAGCGGACTTGTACACAAGAAGGTCTTGGGTTAGTAACTGTTCAAGCGGTTAAAGGTCCACTCGAGTGGCTCGCCGCAGAACAGTTTGTGGCACTAGGGTTTGTTTTAAACCTGTGGGTTACATATATAAGAGTTTTTATGTTTCAAAGAACTGAGAGCGGTCGTCTATACACTGAGAATGGCTCATATTAGAGGCAAGGGAGAGTATAGAGAGAGAGAGAGAAAGAGGCTCAAGTTTGAGACCATAGACATTGTGTAAGTGAAAAAGTGAAACTTGTATTCCATATTGACATATAATGGATTGTTTCTTCTTTTTCGTTGAAGTAAGCAGTCAGCTTAACTACATAAATTCTTGTATTCTTGTGAGTGCTCTTGTTCTTTATTTGATCTGTGTTGATCGTAACTTATATTCATGTTTCTACTGCGTATGAGATTTATACGCGTTAAATTTCAACATATTTGACAAAGTTACTACTAGTTGTTTTTACTTTCTACTACTAATTTTAATTATAAGTTACAAGTTTTTTCAAACACTCACAATTTTTATTAAAACTTATAATTATTATTTTTTTCTATTTCAGTTACAAGTTATAAATTTCACCATATACTCACAACTTCTACTACATAATATAATTTATAAATTACTAGTTTTAGCAATATCAAATACCAACACTATAAAATAAAGTTTTCTGTCTTGGAATTGCAATTGGTTGTGGCCGTGCGGGAGAATATGGTGTTCTATATACCTCCATTTCCTATTTCATTGAAATTGAGCGGAAATAAAAAAATTAAGAAAACAGCAAGCCATCTGGGGACGAAAATATATCAGGTTGTTTATAATCTTTAAAGATGCCATATTAATAAAAATTGAAGATAATATGACAAATAAAAAACAATGATTAATAAATTATTAGAATTAAAAATATCAAAAACAAAAAAGAGAGATAAAAAATAAGAGATAAATATAATATTTTTATATATTACTCTATTATATTTTTAAAATTAAAATTTATGTATATTTTATGGAATTAAAAACAAAGAAAAATAAAACTGAATGCAAAAAAACAAATATCATTCATATTTCATTTATTATCCAATGGAAAGCAAAAAAAAAAAAAAACTCGTACAGAGACATAAATTGCCATCCTTATTTTCGTCCCAGTATTTTCAGAACCGCAATAAATATCTCCACTTCCTGTGGTCCGTGAAACCATTAGGTAGAAACATTTTACTGTTTCTTCTTTTATTAAACTCAATCGACTTTATTTTGGCTATTCAATAAGTTTTTTTTTTTTTTTTTTCTGTTGCCCACCATTATTTTAACATTTGTTTGGGCTAGCTTATTTTTGAAGTTTTTTTGGTTTAAAATTTTTAAAAAAATCAAATGATTTGATTTATTAGGTTTTTTTTTACTTTTTTTTTCACTATTTCTACATAAGTTGACATCTATTTTTTTATAAAAAAAAATCAAAACATCTAAAAATTACTAAAAAAAAATTAATCCAAACACTGGTTTAGTCGAAGAGAGCTTTTTTCCAATCTCTATGAGAACTGGACTAGTACAGTTTGATCCTTTTCAGATCTAAAATAAATTTACTTTGATAATTTGTACTGCTCATTTTATTATTCTCATTCTCAGTATGCAGAATAATTATGCAAAAAGTTAAATTAATTGATTATCATCAAATATTTAATTAAATCACATTTGTATTAATAAAAATTAACTTTGAAATTTAGACACCGTTAATTTGTTTTAACAAAAATGTGATTTTCTCATATACTTATTAATATTCAATTAATTTAATATTTTAAACATTTGATCTGCACATTAAAAATAATAAAATAAATAATTTTAATTGTCAAAATAGTCCATTTTAGGTCCAAAATAAACGAAACTGGACAGGTCCAGTCAGTCTTGGACTGGAGACAAGCTGTTTCCATTTTAGTCTGTGTTCGGAACGGCATTATTGTGATTGTCTCTTTCATTTCCTTTTCTTTGCAATTCTAAACGAAGGAAGATAACTACTTCATTTTTCTTTTGTTTGTTAGAACCCATTTTTTATTATATAATCCCGTTGAATTCTATTAAATAAGATTTATATTAAATATAAAATTATATAAAAATAAATTTTAAAAATTATAATAATTTTTTTAATTTAATTTTTTTACCTTTTAACTTAAAGTAACTTTTTAACTTACTTTAAGTTAAAGTCTTTTAGTTTATTGTCTTTTGGTTTTAAGTCTCTTTTATAATTTTGCTAATGAATTTTTTATTTATTTGATTTAAAAAAATTTTAAATAAAAAAATTAATTTAAAATCAAGTTATCAAAGGTGGCTATGTAAGAGTGTTTGTCTAAACTTATTGAACCTACTTTTCAGTTTTTAGCTTTCCAAAAGATGTTTAAACTTATTTGTCAAAACTTCACTTCGAGTTTTTAGTTTCTTATAACTTTTTTTTAATGAATTGAGAAGTTATTTTTCATAAGTATTTTTTTAGGTGTTTTTCAGTTTTTGCTTTTACCATTACTTTTTAATTGTTTAAAATATATAATTTTAGCACTATTAAATTTTAAAATTATATCTCCTTAAAATTAAAATTAGTAAGTTCTCCTGTCATAATTTATGACCACTCATTTTAGTAATACTAAACACAATCTCTATATATATATATATATATATAGTTCTATTTAGATAACTTGTTTATTTATTTATATATTTATTGAAAAATAAGTAAAAATATAAATAAGTTAATTTGTTTGGCTCAATTAGCTTATTTTTTTATTTGTTTCATTTGAAAGGATACTTGCTTATTTATTTATTTGCTTATTTTAACTTATTTGACTTATTTTTTACTTATTTGCACTTATTAATTTATTTGTTTATTAGCTTAAATTGTTCTTATTTGACAAATTAAACAAAATTACTTATTTATCTACTTATAAGCTAAATAAATTAATAAGCTATTTACCCAAATAAGCCTATATATATATATATATATATATATATATATAACACGTAGTTGCTTATAGTTCTTTACTTAAGTCCTCTCATTGGTTCTCAAAGCTGTAATGTGTATGTCTGGGAGGTCTTGATAATAAGGTCTTTTGATTGTACACTTCTCTCATGAAATCAAGGGTTTTGTGTTCTCCTACTCGCCTAAATGTCAAAAAATCTAAAATGGGTCATCTTTAAAAAGTAAAAACCTACCTGGGTATTGTTTGAATTCAAGGCTTTTCTTGCTTAAAACTGTGAGAAATCTTCAGAGAGGGAGAGAGGGAGAGAGAGAGAGCGAGAGAGAGAAGTGGGTTTTCATCAGAAGCTGTTTTTTAAGAAGTTTGTCATAAAAGCCCCCTTGGGTATTTCAGTTCAAGGCATTTCTTGGTTAGAACTGTGAGAAATCGAGAGAGGTGGGTTTTCACCAGAAGCTGCTGCTGCTTCTTTTTTCCTAGGAAAGAACAAAGAGAAAATTGATTTGCACTCACTGGGTTTTAATGGCATTTCTGTGCTGCTTCTCTCTAATGCTACTTGGATTTCTATCAAGGTCTCAACTCGGGTTTACTCAGGCTCAGCTCCTCCATGATGAGCTCAAATTGTTAGAAATTAGTGAAGAACTTGGACTCACTGAGTGGGGTCTCAACAACTCTGATTACTGTTCTTGGCCAGGAATCGGGTGCCGCTCGAGCGGTTCAATGGTGGAAAAACTTGATCTCTCCCATCTTGGGCTCCAAGGTAATGTCACCCTAATTTCTGAGCTCAAATCACTGAAATGGCTTGATCTTTCATATAATAACTTCCATGGATCGATCCCACCAGCTTTTGGGAACTTATCTGAGCTTGAGTTTCTTGATTTGTCTTTCAATAAGTTTGGAAGTTCAATTCCTGTGGAGTTGGGTAGGCTCAAAAACCTTAGATCATTGAACATTTCCAATAATCTGGTCACTGGACCAATACCTGATGAGTTAGAGGGCCTGGAAAAGTTACAGGATTTTCAAGTTTTTACCAATGGATTGAATGGTTCTGTGCCAATTTGGGTAGGCAATCTGACCAATTTGAGAGTTTTTACAGCCTATGAGAACGAATTAAGTGGTAAAATACCGGATAATCTAGGCTCAAAGTCTGAGCTTCAGTTGTTGAACCTTCATTCGAATCAGCTCGAAGGGATATTACCCGAGAGCATTTTTGCTTTGGGGAAGCTAGAAGTTTTGGTTCTGACTCAGAATAAATTGACTGGCAATCTTCCCGAATTGATCGGGAATTGCAAGGGCCTTTCGAGTGTTAGGATTGGGAACAACAAGATCATCGGGAGCATTCCCAGGGGAATCGGGAATGCTAGCAGCCTAACCTACTTTGAAGCTGACAACAACAATCTCTCCGGAGAGATTGTCTCAGAGTTTGCTCAGTGCTCTAATCTCACACTCTTGAACTTGGCCTCAAATGGTTTTACTGGGACGATTCCTCCAGAGCTCGGACAGCTTTCCAATTTGCAGGAATTGATTGTTTCTGGGAACAGTCTGTTTGGTGAGATTCCAACATCAATCCTTAGCAGCAAGAACCTTAACAAGCTTGCTTTAAGCAATAACAGATTCAATGGCACCATTCCACAAGAGATATGTAATATGTCAAGATTGCAATATCTACAACTAGGTCAGAATTCGATTAGAGGAGAGATACCTCATGAGATTGGGAACTGTGTGAAACTGCTTGAATTGCAAATGGGGGGTAACTATCTGACTGGAGGCATCCCTCCCGAGATTGGTCACATCAAGAATTTGCAGATAGCACTAAATCTGAGCTTCAACCATCTCCGTGGTCCATTGCCTCCCGACTTGGGTAAACTTGACAAATTGGTTTCTTTGGACGTCTCCAATAATCAACTAACTGGGAATATCCCATCTGCACTCAAGGGCATGCTAAGTTTGATAGAGGTTAATTTCTCCAATAATCTGTTCACTGGCCCAATTCCCAATTTTGTGCCATTCCAAAAGAGCCAAAAATCAAGCTTTCTGGGAAATAAAGGGCTCTGTGGAGATCCATTGAGTTCTTCATGTGGAAACTCGATAAGTTCCGACCATGAGGGTTACTACCATCACAAGGTTTCTTACAAGATCATATTAGCTGTTATTGGATCTGGGCTGGCCGTTTTTGTATCAGTGACAATTGTTGTTCTACTCTTCATGATGAGGGAGATACAAGAAAAGGCTACGAAATCTGCAGGAATCGATGATGATGTTGATGATGGAAGTAATAGCCGGCCTTTGATAATAGCAGGAAATGTGTTTGTTGAAAATCTTAGACAAGCAATAGATTTCAATTATGTTGTCAAAACAACTCTGAAGGATTCAAATAAGCTAAGCAGCGGGACTTTCAGCACTGTCTACAAAGCAGTTATGCCTTCTGGTATGCTTTTATCAGTGAGGAGACTGAAATCTATGGACAGAACAATAGGTCATCAACAGGGCAAGATGATTGGAGAGCTTGAAAGGCTGAGTAAACTCTGTCATGATCATCTAATGAGACCCATTGGATATGTAATCTACGAAGATGTTGTTCTTTTGCTGCATCACTACTTACCCAATGGAACATTGGCCCAGTTCCTTCATGATTCTACAAAACATCCAGACTACAAGCCCGATTGGCCTACGATACTTTCCATAGCCATTGGAGTAGCAGAAGGGCTGGCTTTCCTTCATCATGTGGCCATTATACACCTTGATATCTCCTCCAGTAACGTCCTTTTAGATGTCGATTTTAGAGCTTTGGTTGGGGAAATCGAGATATCGAAGCTCTTGGACCCATCCAGGGGCACCGCAAGCATCAGTGCAGTTGCTGGCTCATTTGGCTATATTCCCCCAGGTACTCTAATCCACACTTTGTTATCTGCTTTCTTTTAGGATTTTGGGGGTGTTTGATATAGCTAAAATTATGAACTTGTAGTTTATTGCTCAAAACATGTGATTATGATTAAAACAAACCAAACTAAGCCTTTGAGCCAATCAATCAATTGGGATGATTAAGATTTAAAGCAAAAGTTATAAATATTTGTTGAAGTATTGAACGTATAGCTTCAAATAGTATAATTTGTGTGTGTTGATTTAGAATCAAAAGTTATAACTGAAAAGCTATAAGCACACCTGTTCAGATTTGCCCAATTTTTTGATGATCTATAAGCTAAATATTGAAAAATAAGCTCAAGCAAGTACCCTCATGATACCAATGCTACTGTGATTTATTTATTTTTGTTCATCCTTTCTACAGAGTATGCATATACAATGCAAGTGACAGCACCAGGGAATGTGTATAGCTATGGTGTTGTTTTGCTTGAGATTTTGACAACTCGAGTACCGGTGGACGAGGCCTTCGGTGATGGGATAGATTTGGTGAAATGGGTTCACAATGCACCTGCAAGAGGGGAAACCCCAGAGCAGATACTCGACCCGAGGCTTAGCACCGTCTCCTTCACCTGGAGGAAAGAGATGCTTGCTGCTCTCAAGGTTGCACTACTCTGCACTGATACCACACCAGCTAAACGGCCCAAGATGAAGAAGGTGGTGGAAATGCTTCAAGAAATCTCACAAAACTAAATGTAAGTGCATTTTGTTTTCCTCATTTTCGATCCATGCAAACAAGAATCGAGTGGGTAGGATATTAAGAACATATTATACAAAGTTAAACTAGCCTCACTCGAAGATTGTCTTCCAGAAATGGCATCTTGTGATATCTTTCAGAAATGGGAAAAGAAATTGGTGAAGGCTTAATTCAAGGAGTGGCCTCTAATAGGAATTATTCTGTGTTATTTTTTATATATGGTGATGATCAGATTTACCATTTTAGTTTTTGGTTTCTAGATATGTGGGTGGGAGAGAGATGCATTTCAAGGACAGGTTACCAATGCCTCTCCCATAAGTTTGATGCTGATGATAATAGCAACTGTCCCCAGTTTGCAAGTTCTATCTATACTTATCTAATAGTGAAGTTAATATAAACTTCATTTTCTTGTCTTCCTACCCCAATTTTTGTATGCAAATATATGAGATAAGATGAATCTTCCATTTGGTGGTGGTGAAGAAGATTAACTGATGGAGGAAAAAGAGCTTGGAATCTCTCTCTCTCTCTCTCTCTCTCTCTCTCTCTCTCTCTCGTGTGTGTGTGTGTGTGTGTGTGTGTGTGTGTGTGTGTGTTGTACAGCTAGTTTTGAGGGTGTCTGACGCCTTGTGGCTAAACCCTCAAGCATAAGTAGCTTTCCCGTCCCATATATACCGAGTAAATTAATTATGAGAGAGCTTTGGCACAACAGTAAAATTGTTGCCGCGTGACTTGAAAGTCATGAGTTTAAAGCGTAAAAACATCTTGCAATGCAAGGTAAAATTGCGTGCTATAGATCTATTGTGATCCGCCATTTACTTGGATCATGCATAGGCAGGATCTTCGTGCATAGGGCCGTTTTTTGTTTTTTTTCACTTTAAAAGGAGAGTGATTAATGAAAATAATCTATTAGTCTACCCCTTTGAGTCTCGAACTTGACTCTAAAATGGGAACTTGGTTCTAAAATAGAAGTTACAAGCTCTGGCAAGCGGGGAAAACCTCACTAGCTCAGCTAGTTTTGAAGCTGATCATTAAATGGAATCTTTTGTCACCTTCAGTCCTTGTGATTTTGTTGCTCTTTTTATTCTTCATTTTTGCAAATGGGAGAAAGCTATTGACTTTCGGTCAATTAATGAGCTTTAAGTTTGGAATATGCTCAGTTGTCCATCTAATCCAACTCTCAGCTGCCTGTTCAATTAAACTTGCTTTTTTTTATTGGACTTTGTAAATTTTAATTTAATTTATTTTTATATTTGTAGAGTTTTTTTTTTAGAGAAAAGTAACCTTTTTTTTAAAGACAATGATTGAGTTAAATTTTTTTTTAAAAAAAGGTTAGAAAAAAAGAATAACGATTAAAAAGCTGCTTCCATTCAACGTTGAAGTCTATTGAATTTAAATTACGAAAAAACCCAAGCCTTATTAAATGATTGTTTTCATCTGGCCAGCATGGACTGCAAACAAGTACGGCTATAATACATTGCAATTTTTTTCCTTCTCAATAAATATAAAGTAATACATTATAAATATGTAGCAATTCAAAAAACAAAATATATAAATGAATTAATGGTGAAAGGTTAAAATACATGCCCCATGTTTGGAGTGTATCATGTGTCAATTTATCAATTTATGAATTCTGTGTTAAATTATGAATGTTTGTAGTTTATATTTATGAATTATGAAAAGTGTTGTGATACTCTATTCTACATCGATAAAATATAGAAATTGAATTTGGTACCTATAGAAACTTATAGGTTACTATTAATAACTTGGATTTAGATTTTTGAATTGCGTTGTTGGGATTTTTTTTTAGATTATTAGGTCAGTGGTCTACTTGGATTGTTATAAATTATTAGAATTTGAACACCAATCTCCGAACGCGAACAGAAGCAATTCACGTACAAAAAAACATAAAATAAATAACACTGAAGATTTATGTGGTTCGGCCAACACCGGCCTACGTCCACGAGTGAGAGAAAAAAATTTCACTATATCGTGTGTAAAAAAGTACAAAACTCGTCTCCCTTCTCTCTACCAGCTAACCTCTTAATTTTCTGACTCACGACCCTTATTCTTAAGACTCAACTAGTATCTTATTTATAGGCATACACGTAAAAGCCATATACATAAAGAATTCTAGTGGACTCATAATTTCACCCCAACTCAAATACATATAGATCAAAAAATAAAATACGGGTCCGGTAGAATACAAGTTACAGCCCAACATAAATAGTATTAAAATCAACTCTAGTTCACATGTAAAGTTTCGTAGCGGTGTGGACAAATGAGTAGAAGCTCCAAATAGGGGTAAAAGTCTTGAGATATATCTTGTGTCCACTAATGGACTGCTTTGTGCTCACTAATAGGTTGCTATCCACACCCTAACCGGGAGAATAAATTAGACCACGCGACGAGAGTGTCGCGTATTTGAGTAGGAAATATTGTAATAACTCATTCCACATCTATATAACAAGTTACAATAGTTAGTGTGACATGTATCTATTAATCCAATTGTTCTTATTTTTTCTAAAAAATTCAACAGTGAGATGAAGTTTATTGAGACTTTTATCTTTTTGATCGATTGTTATTTAATTCAAGTATAACTATTGATCTGCTACTATTATTTTTTTAAATATTTTTTATTCCTTATAACTTCATTCATCATTATAAGTTACCAAATAATTTATAAAAAGAAAATAATAGTGCCTTTAAGCACGAATTATACCTAGTATTAATACGTGTTTAATATATTCTGAACATATTTAGAAGTACTATACACGTATGGTATATTTTTTTTGAAGTATCCATATTTCTTATGTGGTTAGCTATTTCTTCAATTGGCACAATATAAACTTTCATCTCATTTAATTTTCTGATTGAATTAGTGAATATAAGTGAGTGAAATTCGATAAGGTGACATGAGGTTGTTTGTTAAAAATTATAATTTATTTTTTAGTTTATAGTTTAAAAAAAAGTTTTAAAAAATTAAATGTGTGCTTATAATTTTTTTACTTATAGTTTTTTTATTTTAAATCAACACACACAATTCTACTATTTAAAATTATAAGTTTATAGCTGTAACAAATATTTATAATTTTTACTTAAAATTATATTCATATTTTTTTGTTATAATTTATAATTTTATAATTTTAAGTGAACGAAACATTCTTCATATATTATACATTAACTTAGTAAAAATTTGATTGACAAGATAAAATGAGGTGACAGTTGGAATGACGGTGGTCGTGGTTGGAAGGATGAATCGGTGACAGCGATAATAAATGTTATGGTAAGAGTAATTGTGAGGGCAATAGTAATAGTGATAACAATGGTGTTGTGAGGTTCGTGGTGAGATGATAATAGTGGTGCTGAAACAATAATAACAATGGAATAATTGTGTCTTGTTAGGTTTAAGAAACATTTTTCGTATTTAAAAAATTAAAAATATTTTTCACCAAAATCAATTTTTTGGGTAAGTAATTAATTTATTTTCTATCGGTTGAAAAAATATTTTTTTGTTAATTTTTAAATTTGACCGTACCAAACAGTAAAATATATACAAAAAAATTTTAAAAAAATTATTTTTTTGTCGAAAAGAATGGACCCATTGATTTAGTAGTTATTGATTGCCCTAAGAGTAAGGCCGTTGGTGCTCCAAAGCCGTTTACGAAATTTGTTTCCCTTTACATTTCATAATATATACTAAGATGATTTTCCAATAATTTTTCAATAGTATCAATTTTTTGATTTTTTCTTATTTGTATAAGACGTACTAATTGTTACTTTTCTTTGTTTTCTGATTATTACAATTAAGGAGATAAAGATTTTATTGAAATTATTTTTATCAATAAAATGGCTTAAAATAGCGTTCTAAACAATAGATGATTGAGATAGTGATATGTTAAAAATCAGCACAATTTTTTATTTTTTATACACATTTTGGTTCTGTTTGGGTGACTAGCTTATTTATTTTTTTGTTTATTAGTAAATAAATTAAAATATAAATAAATTATTTTGTTTGGGTGATACAAATAAATTACTTCGTTTGATTTATTTTTGGCTTATTCAGCTTATTTTGATTTATTTGTTTAAATAAGTCACTTTATTTGGATGATTTTTAGTTTATTTGACTTATTGGCTTAAAATTTAGTTTATTTGATTCGTTTGGATAAGGTAATTTATTTTTGGCTTATAAGTTAAATAAGTTAATAAACCATGTTATTCAAATATTCTGCTAAATGAATTTTCTAGTTTCGCTCCTGAATATGCCTATAATTGTTGATTATTGCCCATACAAGAGAAGTTGCAAAAGATCGTGGTGATCAAAGAAAATTATTATCCAAGACAATGAATTGAAGGCCATATTGACATGGTTTGTCACATGTAATATATAATCCAATCATAGGGATGTGTGCGAGATAGATTGAAGTGAGTTGAAAGAAGATTTTTAACAAATTAATTTTTTGTGGGTGCAATTTTTTTAAACTTGCACTCAAATTTTTTTTTTTTTTTTTTATTTATGGGAACTTGCACTCAACTTACTAATCGGCAAAACAAACAAGTTGGGCAAGATTTTTTTGAAGAGTTTTAACCCACAATCTAAGCAGTTTAATGAATTCAAAGATTGTAAAATTTTAGAGTAATTTTACTAAAACTAGTTTTAGTTTTAGTTTTTTAAAAAGCTATTGCAATTTCTTTAAAAATATACTTAGCACGCCAAGCAAAATATCAAATAAAAATTCTAGTACTTATTTAATAATAATAATGATAATAATAATAACAACAATATAATTAGTATTGTTAAAATCGAATTTAATAATCATATTTTTAACAAATTTTGAGTCAAAATAAATATAGGATCCTTACGTCTTTTAAATTGAGTCTGGGATGCTACGCATTCTCCTCCACAAGAAGATGAACGACGTATATTTATTTACTCAAATTCGATAAGAGGTGAATGAGAAATCGATATTTAAAGTCGTCGATTGAACATGAATTCTGTTGGATTTTATGGAAGTGTAGAATTTCTATCCCATATTAGAAGTTCTTGAGGAGCATAGTGGGATATAAGTTAGAGTTAGATTAAGGGGAGGATCCCTTGGGGGCACCCAATTTTGTGGACGGGAGAGCACCTACCTAACGGTGAGTTCGACCCATTTCACACACACGTGCGCGCACGCCGTCGCCGTCCGACTGACCAGGCTGCGCTCGGGTTTGGGTCGTGGGTTGACCTGATCCGAGTAGGTTATATATTTTTAAAAAAAATTTATTTAAATTTTTATTTAAATAAAATCTTTGAAATTCGAATTTAAAATTCGTTACCGTTAACCCAACAGGTCAAAAGTTCAACGGTCAAATTTCTAGAATGGAGCGCTCGCGGAGCGTTCGAGCGCCCAGGTGCAGAAACAAGACCAGAATAGTGTGCTTGCGGAGCGCTCGAGCGCCCCCCCTCTAGTGTTGAGCGCTCGCAAGGTGCTCGCTAAGCGCTTGAGTGCCAGAGGCTCTTCTAAACTCTAGAATATGGTGCTAGCAGAGCGGTCGTAGAGCGCTTGAGCACTGACGACGAATAGTTGCATATGTTTTGAACAGGTGCAGTGACTTTTGTGAAAAGTCACTTCAATGGCTATTTAAACACTTCATTTTGCATGAATTTGGCATCCCATTTTCTTCCTATATTGCATACAAAGTGTGTTCATGTTCTAAGAGTCAGATAGTACAAAACACTTGACAGTTCGCTGTACCCGTAGATTGGAGTGCTTCTTCTCCAGGAGTTGATCATTGTATCATGGGAGATTGATGTCCGTGAAGCCCATTAGCACCTGTGTAGGGGACGAATCTATTTTAAGAAAATATCGTCCAACGCTAGCCTCGATCATCTACAGTTTTGGATTTTGCGACTGTTTGTAAGAATTTATTTACAGTTCTTTAATTTAAATTTCTGTTTGTTTGTGACAGTACAGTATTAGAATTTTTTTATTTGTTTTCAAACTATTTTTTGACCAACAATCTTAATGTTAGATCTAAACAACCCAAGATGGGGGGTGGGGCTGAGGTGAATTGGGTTTTAAAAAATAAATAGTAATTAAATTTTTTTTTAAAATTTTTAATATTTCAATAAAGTAAGATATGCAAAAATTTAAGTAATGCAAATATTAAAAGATGAGGGATAGAGAAATAGAACCAGACACCAGGGATTTATAGTGGTTCAGTTTTATCCTAACCTACATCAACTCCTCAAAATCTCTCTTGAGTATTTCCACTATATAGAATACTTCACGGGCGTATTCCAAGCCTTTACAAGTTTTAAGTCTTTTATTGAACTATCTGAATGTTTATGGGCACATTCAACGCCTTATACACCTTCAAGAATATCCTATGAAAACAAGTCTCTGCTTTCTTCTAATCTCTCGTGAACTTTTCTTTGATGAGTTTCACTCGCTCACTCAAAGGCTAAAGGATGACTCACCTTTTATTACAATAAATGAGATGTAATAAATGAAGAACACTCACTCTCTTTACAGAAATAATTTGTAATAAATGAAAGGGTAAAGAGAGATTAGGAATAAGAACTGGAGTTGTAGCAATAAATGTGAGTTTGATGATTTCTGAGATTGATTTGAGCAATGGAACGGTAAATGCAAGTCTCCAGCCTCTTAAAAGATGAGAAGTAACTCCTTATATAAGTTTTTGTAAGTTCATGACCGTCGGAGGTAGGTGGAAGCAATAAATGCCAAAAATTCAACCGTTGAGATCTATCGTATTTTGAATTTTCGTCTTTAGGGTCGACAAAAAATCTTTGGTGTCGACACAAAGTGCCTAGGGTAGGGTTTTCCAAGTGGTTGGATTGACACGAATCTTCTGAGGGGTCGACACAAATTTTGCACTTTAGCTTTCAATATTCTGGAGTTGACACATTTGAATCTAGTGTCGCCTCATTTAAAACTTCAGCATCCGGAGGGACCATTTGTGTCGACCCAACTTGTCTCTGGTGTCGACACTGAAATTTTACAGGAAGCTTCGGTTGTTTTATGTCGACACATTTGTACTTTGGGGTCGACACCAAAATTTTGCAGTCAGCTTCGGGATTTTTGGGTTGACACAGCTTGTCTTGGGGTTGGCACCAAAAATCTGCAGGAGGTCTCGGTTGTTTTGTGTCAACACAATTTCCATTCGTGTCGACCCAAACTTTTGAAAACCAAAAGTTAGGATCACTTCTGTGTCGACACAAAATATGTTTGTGTCAACTCAAAATGTGTTCTAGGCACTTCGACACTTTTGTGTTGACACAAAACTGGTTTGTGTTGACACTAACGTTTTGGTACCTAAAGATTAACTAGTAAAACAGTTAGGGTGTCAAACTATCTAATCAATGGGTGTTGAAACACTTGATATACTTCAAGTATACTTTGTCTTTAAAGTGTTTGACTTAAATTTCAATTAAGATCAACACAAAATATTTTAATTAAAGAATGTTTAAGTGTTTGAACCTTCTTGAGATAAAAATTATTTCTTTTTTGCTAAGGTATCAACTTTGATTGTTCAAAATGTGTTAATAATTTTATTTTAAAATATAAAGTATTATCCATTTAAAGCCATTTATTCTTAGAAAATAAATTATAAAAATTATCAAAATCAAATTAAAAAACCCCCGAACTAACAATCTCCCATTTTTTTATGATTACAACCATATTTACATTTTCTAGAAAATAATTTAAAATATTTTTTAACAATGGTTCTCCCCTTATCGATATGCCTTAAACTCTAAAAGTAATTATAGAGACTAGGCATACATCAGAATGAAAACATACAGTTTTTAATCATAATTTACACAAGAGATCAAGAAGCATTTATAATTTATTCTTATTCATGCAAAATAGTAAATATGTGCAAAGTGATTTTACCAATCACATCTAATTTGATATATAATCCATTCAACACATATTCATATCCAAAAGAATAAGATGTAATGAACATATATGAGAGCAATTGTGATACCATTCATCCAAGACAAAAAAAATTGTTCAAACATCCAAAGCATTTAAACCATTCAACCCATATAAACAAGTTACACAAAAAAAAATGTATGTTAAGCAGATACATCTTCACCTTCCATAAAAACTTTAAAAAAAATTATTTGAACTTTAACTGCAACTTCAACTTCAACATCTCTCTTCTCTCCCCTTCACTTCTATACTCCCTTTTTTTTACTGTAATCACTCCCCTTTTGGAATTATAAAAAAAAAATGAAGCTATTGGTCGTCTATGAATTTCTTGAATTCCTTTTTTGCTTTGGCCTTCTCCTTGTTAGCAGATGCTCGTCCCTTTGCAGCTCGTGAGCACTCATCCTTGGCTTCACCTGCTGCTAGGGTTTCTCAGCAAGTTGCCAAAGCAAGGTCAGCTTTCCTTTTGAGGCATGCGGCCTTTTCTTATTTGGCTTCTTTGGGCTTAAACTGTTTAGCCCAAGCTTCATTGATCTATTGGAGATGTTCTTCCACCTTCTGAGCATTTGTATGGATGGCGGTGACGATGCCTTGATCGTATTCTTTGCGCACTTGATGGAGAATTGCCTTGTTGCAAGTGACAATAGATGAAATATTTTCATCCATCGTTTTACAAGGGGGCCTTCCTGGATCGGTGGCGTTTTCTACGTCGCGTCTGAGGCTCCGATTTGTTTTATCAAGGTGTTTTACTTTTTCAGAGAGGGAAGAGATGGTATGATGCAAATCAAAAAAAATTTAAATCAACTTTGGTCTGAAAGAGAGTAATTTTTGAAGATAAAGAGTTGACTGATAAAAGGACCTCAGAGTTGTCGACTTGAACTGGAATAGATGATGATGATGATGATGCAACAGGGGGAACAGGGGTTGATGTGGTGTGAGGAGGAGCTGAGTGAGATGGACCAGGAGTATCAAAGGGTCCATTGTGATCAGGTCTGGCTGGAGGTGAGTCAAGATCGATAGGGATGGAGGAAAGATTTTGAGAGGCACAAAGAGTGTTCTTGGTAGGGGCAGAGGTACCTCTACGAATGGTGGTCCAAGCACTATCCACATATGCAATTTGCATATGTTTCAGGGAGGACTTCCCATAAAGATCAAGCTTAGAAAAGAAAATGACATTTTCTTTAGAAAGATTGACCTTGAAGTGTTGAAATACTTTAGTCAGGTACATCCCGTGTGGCAGAAAGAAAATTTTCTTACCATGAGAATGAAATATATGGAAAATGAAAAGAAATCCTAAGTTTAGGCTTTTCTTCTCCAAAATACACTACATAATGAATATGTGCATGTAGGAGACGTTACCAAATTTTTTCATCTCAGGGAGATAAATATGGTTGACCATATGGTGAAGAATGCGCATTTCTGATTTTAGGGTGTTGGCCTCTAAGGGCTTTGAGGGGTCAATTTCATCATTCTCAAAAATATTTTTGACAAATTCTTCAAAGTAAAAGTCTTCCACCTTAATAGGTGTCTAGCTGTGATAAACACAAATATCGCCAGGGAGAATGTCTAAGATTTCATCCAGGATAGAGGGGGACAAAGTGATTTCTTTACCATTCACCCAAGTGGTGATGGTAGTGGACGGAATCAGGAAAATATGCATATGAGCATAGAATTACTTCACCAATGTGAGATAGTAAGGCTCTTGAATTTGTAAGAGTCTTTCCCACCCAAGGCTTGAGAAGAGGTCTTTAAACCTCATCTCAATGGCGCTAAAGAAGGCAAAATCAATAGAACACCCTGGATAAATTTTACGATTTACAAAAGATGAAAAATAAAGTTGACGAGATTTAGGATTTTCGAAGGAGATTACCTTAGAGGAGGCATCATTTTGTGGGACGGAGGTTGTTGCAGTTGCTGTCGTAATCGTCTTCTTCCGTTTTGACGCCCTAGGGCTTGAATGTCCTTCGTCAATGGATTGTTTAGATCATTTCCCCATCATTTTTTGTGGCATTTTGATGGATTTGGTTTCTGATTTGTGAAGAGAAGGGAGGGTCGACTCAGGGTTTGAGGAAGAGAAGGCTGGAGACGAACGGTTTATAAAGAATGGGAGCGGGAAATGAAATGACATTTCAGGGATCGACGCGTCTTTTTATATACGTAACGATTTGTGTCAACACAAATTTCATTTGGTGTCGACACATTCTGTGTCAAGTGTGGGTATCAAAATAGAGAGATGGTATCGACACAATTTCAGTTGGTGTCGACATTGTTTGGCCATTTCGGTCGACCTAGTTAAGATTGGTGTCGACACAAATTTACCGAGAGTCAGAAAAAACTACGGTGTTGACACTGAAAAGAATGGGGTTGACACTTTTGTTGTCAGTGCCACTTCTATACAGTTTTGTGTCGATACATCACATATTTGTATCGACACATTTTCAACTTGTGTCGACGCATTTTCATATTCAAGAAAGAATATCAAGCATATTGAAATGTAATAAAAGACGTGGTTAGTATGGTATATAAATCATCAATTTGGAGCACATAACATACCAAGTTCTCCTCTAATAAAGCATATTCTTTTTTCATTTAAAGGTTTTGTGAAAATGTCTGCTAATTGGTAATCGGTGCCTATAAATTCAAATTCAATATTTTTTTTTTGCACATGATCTCTTATAAAATGATGTCTAATTTCTATGTACTTTGTTCTTGAGTGTTGTATAGAATTTTTGGATATATTAATTGCACCTGTATTATCACATTTTATAGGAATATGATCTAGGTGAAAGCCATAGTCCTCTAATTGTTGTTTCATCCAAATAACTTATGCACAACAGCTTCCAGTGCAATATACTTAGCCTCGGTTGTAGGCAAGGCTACTAAGTTTTGCTTCTTGCTAAATCAAGAGATTAGTGAGTGTCATAGGAATTGACAAGTATCACTTGTGCTTTTCCTATCTACTTTACATCTAATAAAATCAGCATCCGAATAGCCAAATAACTCAAAGGCTATTCCTCTAGGATAAAATAATCCTAAATTTTGTGTTCCTAAGAGGTATCTAAAGATGCGCTTAACAGCGGTCACATGTGATTCCTTAGGATTAGATTGAAATCTAGTACACATACAAACACTGAACATAATATCTGGTCTACTAGCAGTTAAATATAAGAGGGATCCGATCATACCTCTATAACGCTTTTCATCCACTGCTATATCTTCTTCATCTTTATCAAGTTTCGTTATAGGACACATTGGAGTTCCCATAGGTTTTGCCTTGAGCATGTCAAACCTCTTTAATATGTCCATTGTGTATTTGACTTGATTGATGTAGATTCCTTCTTGAGATTGCTTGATTTGGAGTCCTAGGAAGTAGTTGAGCTTACCTATTATGTTCATTTCGAATTCTCCCCGTATACACTTAGTAAAGTCCTTGCATAGAGATTCGTTAGCTGCACCAAAAAATTATATCATCTACATAAATTTGTACAACTAGTATGCCACTTCCTTGAGATTTGATAAAAAGGGTGGTATCTATTTTTTCTCTAAAAAACTCATTTTCAATCAAGAATTTGCTAAGTCTTTCATACCAAACTCTTGGTACTTGTTTTAAACCATAGAGAGTTTTGGTAAGTTTGTAAACATGATTTGAAAAATTTAGATTTTCAAAGTCAGGAGGTTGTTTCACATAAACTTTCTCCAAGATATAACCATTTAAAAAGGCACTCTTGACATCCATTTGATATAGTTTGAAGTTTTTAAAGTATGCAAAAGTAAGCAACATCCTAATGGCTTCAAGCCTAGCCACATGAGCAAAAGTCTCATCAAAATCGATGTATTCTTCTTGCTTGTAACCTTGGGCTACCAATCGAGCTTTATTCCTAAGAACTACCACATTTTCATCCATTTTATTTTTAAAAACTCATTTTGTACCAATAATAGAGTGTTCTTTAGGTCTTGGGACTAAAGTCCAAATTTTGTTTCTTTCAAATTGGTTTAG
>JAOTRH010437301.1:0-69363 GCA_034768845.1 Heliamphora exappendiculata | reverse complement strand
TTTAGTCATATTATTAAATTATGTTAACACTATTTAATGTATCAACAAATTTAATACAAGTAAGAAAATAAATTAAACAAGCTAAGAATGGCTACTTTACTAAATTAAACACATTAAAAATGATTAAAACAACTATATAAGCAATGTAAAGAATGAAATAATCAAATTAACCTGGCCACTCTAAAGAGGTAGGAAATAGAGTTAGAAAGACCAGGGATCCAAACAAAATACCTAGATTGCTAAGGAATCCTCGAGTCGGGGAATGGCGATGGGTAATTCGATCCTCGAGTGATGATCCAAGGTAGGATTTTAAAATCTCAATATTAGGGGTTCAACTCTCGGTACTTCAGCAGGATTTCGGCATCGGGGCTCGAAATTGCTCGACAACTCAGTAAAGCTTCTCTCTCTAGAATTCTCTCTCTTTTTTTTTGAAAATGTACCAGGGATACGATATTTATAGAATTCTTCAACCAATTGAACGCTTTAGGACACGTCAGGGTTTTTCAAGGTGTCGATCGCCACTATGCAAGTTGGCGGTCGCCAAGTTGGAGTTGGCGGTCGCTATTTCAAGAGAGTTTCCAGAAGCTTCTTATGGAGGTCGCCATTATGAAAGTTGGCGATCGCCAGGTTGGAGTTAGCGATTGCCGGGTCTGGACATGGCGGTCGCCACGAAAAGTAGAAGCTTCCAAGAGGTTCTATTGGCGGTCGCCAAATGAACATGGCAACCCCAAGGTTTCAACATGGCGATTCAATGTTGATTTTACTGGTTTAAAGGTATTGATCATTGGGTTCAAATACTGAGCTTGGATCATTTCTCGATGATCGTACTGAATCACCATTCCAATTGCTTTCATCATCAGATTCACCTAAGATTTGGCGGGTTCAAATTGGGGTGTCTACAGTTGCCCCTTTTTGATATAACTTGCATAGAAACATGAGATGCAAGTTATATCAAAGATCCAGAGATAACATCCATTTGACGAGCCGTCAATCTTAGGCCACAAACACACAAGCATACATATGATGTTGGTTGTACTCAAATTTTTATCGAGCTGCCAACGTACCCTTTTGCTAAGGACCCGACCAAAACACAGTTCACGGGGTAAAATGCAAGGATAAGAAACGTGATGCAGATGCTAACATGGTGCAAAAACTGATATGATCCAAACACCAACGTAAAGATCGAGTTAAGATCTAAAGAGAACACAAACAAACAAGTCAAAGATTGAGTTAAGATCCAAGAAATCGGATAGGGATAAAATAATTAAAAGGATCGAGTCAAGATCCTAAAAATTATCTTAACTGGGAAAACAACAACGAATTAGTTAAGTCGAGTCAAGACCTAAAAACTCGGAACGAAGCTTGAGATGAAAATAACTAAAAGTCGAGTCAAGGCTTTAAAATATTTTAACTGAGAAAGATAACCACGAAACACGGGATAAAAAAACTCAGAACGAAACACGGGATAAAAAAAATTAAAAATCAAGTCACGACTTAAAATTAAATTTACTATGAGAAAAAATACGAATTAATAGGTCGAGTCAAGACCTAAAAACTCGGGACGAATCACGCGATAAAAATAATTAAAAGCCAAGTCACGACTTAAAATAAAATTTATCAGGAGGAAAATCACGAATTAATAGGTCGAGTAAAGACCTAAAATATCGGGACGAATCACAGGATAAAAATAATTAAAAGCCGAGTCAATGCTTAAAATTAAGTTTATTAGATAAAACACCACGAATTAATAGATCAAGTCAAAATCCAAAAACTCGGGACGAGCATGGGATAAAAATAATTAAAAGCCGAGTTAAGGTTTAAAATTAAATTTATCGGAGAAAGCACCATAAATTAATAGGTCGAGTCAAGACCAGAAAACTCAGAACGAGCATGAGACAAGAATAATTAAAAGTCGAGTCAAAACTAAAAAACTATTTTTAAATCCCAAAAACAGGCAAACAAACAATCATAGGGGTAATAAAAACTCATAACAAGCAATTATGACAGAGGTGCTTGTGGAGTATGGCTTGAAAAACTTAAAACGCCTTCTAGACTTAGGGTGCCTGAGGAGCAGAGCTTCAAAGATAGCATGCTTAGCACACTAGGGCATGGAACATAGGATGCCTAGCACACTAGGGCTTAAGAAACCTAAGACGCCTTCTAGACTTAGGACCTAGACGTCTTATGGACTAGGGATTGAAGAAAACCTAAGACACCTTTCGGACTTACGACCTAGACGCCTTATGGACTAGGGTTTGAAAAAAAACCTAAGACACCTTCTGGACTTAGGATCTAGACGCCTTATGGACTAGAGTTTAGAAAAAACCTAAGACACCTTCTGAACTTAGGACTTAGACGCCTTATGGACTAGGGTTTGAAGAAATCCTAAAACACCTTCTGGATTTAGGATCTAGTCGCCTTATGGACTAGGTTTTGAAGAAAAACCTAAGATACCTTCGGACTTAGGACCTAGACACCTTATGGACTAGGGTTTGGAAAAAATTTAAGACACCTTCTGGACTTAGGACTTAGACACCTTATGGACTAGGGTTTGAAAAAATTCTAAGACACCTTCTGGACTTAGGACCTAGACGCCTTATGGATTAGGGTTTGAAAAAAACCTAAGGCACCTTCTGGAATTAGAACCTAGATACCTTATGGACTAGGGTTTGAAGAAATCCTAAGATACCTTCTGGACTTAGAACCTAGACGCCTTATAGACTAGAGTTTGAAGAATATCTAAGACACTTTCTGGACTTAGGACCTAAACGCCTTGTAGACTAGGGTTTGAAGAAATTCTAAGACACCTTATGGACTTAGGACCTAGACGCCTTATGGACTAGGGTTTGAAGATAACCTAAGGATCGTCACTCACGTATGAACCTAGGGTTGAGTTTGCTTGGCGTGCCAGTGCTTAGGGTTCCTAGTCTTTTACTATGACGTGTAGAAACCAAAGGATCGTCACACACATACGAACCTAGGATTAAAAATATTTTCCTGGTGTACCAGGGCTTTAGGTTCCTAGTCTTCTACTAGGACTTGCAAGATTTGCCTGCGCACCAGGGCTTTGAGTTCCTAGTCTTCTACTATGACGTGCAAAAATCAAAGGATTGCCACTCACACACGAACCTAGGGTTAACAAAATTTGCCTGACGCACCAAGGCTTAAGGTTCCTAGTCTTCTACTAGCACTTGAAATTTTGCCTAGCATACCAGGGCTTAGGGTGCCTAGTCTTCTAGGGCTTGGGAAATGATTATTTTTGTGAAATAATTTTTGGTAAAAAATTAACTGGACGGACAAACGCCGAAACGGACTCGAGATAAATATTTTGACATCGAACGATAAAAAATAAGCCCGTGCAACCAAAGTTAATTTAGAAGAATTCCACTTGTAGATCTAATCTTCAACTACGACTTGATTTCGAGTTGAAGCTCCAGTCAGATCTTCTACTGTATTCTCTTACGCGATCCTCAAACGTAGTGTGGAATACGATCCTCCAAAAACTCGGACCAGCAGAACCCCGATATATTTAAGTCTTGAAAGACAAAAATAATATTATAATAATATATGGGATATGATCTATCAATATATGATGTATCAATCTCAAACTGGTTCAGCCTACCCGCGTATATATAAGGCTATAGTAGGGACTTAAGGAGTAATTATGAGTTAAACTTCTAGTGGAACACAGTTACCTACGAGCGATTTCTGTAATTTTCATAAAACACTGAATTACAGTTCACACCACTAAAGAACTATAATTGTACTTCGACCCATAATCTCAAGATCTTCTTGCATTGAGCTCCTATTATTAAATGTTTACCATTTTTTTCCACGTTAAGATTTTCGATACCCGCCAATTAAATTTAATTACTGACAATTTAATTTAGTCGGCATCTTGATATTCCTTAAGCCCTTCCGCTTAACTTATTTGACCGCCAGATAATTAAATCCACCTGCAGAGTTTGGTCCGATCAAAACTTATAAGCATTCTTAAGGGGGTATCGTCAATCCCGATCATTCGGGACGTGGATTCTGTCAATAATTAATAGTTGATATATTAATAAAATCGCTATCCAACTTACCGAGAATATAGACTCATATAAGATCGTACCCTCTAATGAATCAAAACAACGAATGTTAAATATATGCAAATCAAGAATTATTTCAGGATTAAGAGGATAAGCACTATTCATAATAATTTTCGGGTGTGAATTAATTTATATAGTCAATGGTTAGTACTAAATTAATTACCCCAAATGTCCCGTTCAATACACACAAAGTGTGCTGGCATAGAGAGTCGGAACAATAGACAACGCTATTATCTGTTCTCCATAACCAAGACAGGCCTACTAAAACTCTGTGCCACAGTCATGCTGATGGTATGTTCATTTTCATATAAACTGTGAACATAAAACTTATATTCTGCAAGAATCTAAAATCTGGTCCTCTGTGTGTAAGCCGTACTCTACACACCAGATTAAGCACTATACAGAATATCAGACATCTATGTATAACAAAGAAATGATATACATATATTGCTCATAAAAATTCTCATAAAATAGAAAATTAATTTTATTAAAAATTAAATTAAATACTAAAAACATAGTTTTCAGTATACCAATCATAGCAATCTCTCACTTATACTCAAAACCATGCTGCCATACATCTGACTCACATGCCTTCTACATGACTATCAAAAGTCTTAGCTGGTAAGCTATTTGTAAAGGATCTGCAAGAGTGTCTCTTGATGTAAGCTTTATATCTGACTGAAAATCTGAGTCTGTGTACCTTAAAGGTACTAGACTGTCTGCCTGGTAAATCAACATATAATCCTTAGTCCTTTTCAGGTAATTGATTATAATCTTTACCGTAGTCCAATGCTCCTACCTTGGGTTAGACTGATATCTACTAACCATGCCAACGAAAAAATAAGTGTCGGGTCTAGTACAAAATACAGCATACATGAGGCTTCCTACTCCCAAAGCATAAGGAACTGTCTTCATCCTCTTTATCTCATCGGGTATCTTAGGGCATTGATCCTCAGACAGAGTGATTCTATGCCTGAAAGGGAAAAACCATTTCTTGAAATCCTGCTTGCTAAAACGAACAAGGATATCATCGATATAATTTGCTTGTGATAAGTCCAACATCCTTTGTTTCTGATCTCGCACAAGCTTGATCCCAAGGATGTGACTAGCTTCTCCCAAGTCCTTCATATCAAACTGCCCAGATAACCATACTTTAACCATAGATAATGCTCCTACATCATTTCTGATGAGTAAGATATCGTCTACATAAAGTACTATGAAGATCACCACGCTTCCGTCATGCTTCTTGTACACACATGACTCATCCGGACTTTGATCAAAATCATAAGATTTTACAACTTGATCAAACCGAGTGTTCCAAGACCTCGATGCCTATTTAAGTCCATAAATAGATCTCTTAAGCTTGCACAATATGTGCTCCTGGCCCTTTAAAATAAATCCGTCTGGTTGTATCATATAGATACACTCTTCAAGACTTTCGTTACGAAAAGCTGTCTCGACATCTATTTGCCAAATTTCATAATCGAAATGTGCAGCAATGGATAAGAGAATTCGGATAAACTTAAGCATGGCTACCAGCGAAAAGATTTTCTCATAATCGATCCCTTCTTTCTGAGTTAGCAACAAGCCTAGTTTTGACGTTTCAACCTTCTGGTCTACTCCTCTCTTCCTCTTGTAGATCCACTTGCATCGAATGGATTTTATCCCTTCGGGTGGTTCTACAAGTTCTTAGACCTGATTGGAATACATAGATTTCATCTATGAATTCATAGCCCTTTGCTAAAGATCTGCATCTTTGTTTTGTAGTACTTCATTGTAGTTATAGGGCTCGGTATCCAGTTCTGCCAGAATTTTGTCAAAAGACTCTCCCAAGAACGTATATCGGTCAGGTTGATGAACAACCCTCCCACTACGACGAGACACTACCTGTGTCTATGTACTAGCAATAGCAGGCTGTGCAAAATCTGAACCCTGTGCATCAGCACCCTATTTTTGATTTTCACCTGTCTCGATAATCCTCCCACTACGACGAGATAATGGAATATCAGTGACTTGTTCTTCTTCTTTCATTCTACTAGTATTTCTTCTCAGTTCTTCCAGAATAATTTTTTTTTTTGCCTGTGATCCATAATATGACTTTCTTCCAAGAATCGTGCATTTGTGCTTACAATAACTTTCTGATCCTTAGCATTATAAAATGACCACCTTTCGTTCCCTTGGGATACCCCACAAAGAAATAGACTTCTGTTCTTGGTTCTAACTTACCCGCGTTCCCTTTTAGCACATATGCTGGACACCCCCAAATTCGAATGTGTTTCAGACTAGGTTTACGCCTGGTCTACAATTCTGTGGGAGTAGAAGGTACTGACTTAGAAGGTACCAAGTTTAAAATGTAAGTCGCTGTCTCTAAAGCGAGTTTCCAAAACGAATCTGGTAAACTTGAATAGCTCATCGTTGACCTTACTATTTTCATAAGAGTCATATTCCTTTTTTTTACTACACCATTCTGCTGAGGAGTGCCAGATGTAGTCAACTAGGATGTAATTCCCTCTAATGAAAAGTAGTCATTAAACGCTCCAAAGAGGTATTTCTCATCACGGTCGAATTGTAGTGATTTGATACTTTTACCCAGATGCTTCTCCGCTTTCGCCTTGAATTTTTTAAATTTCTCAAAGCATTCAGACTTACGGTGCATCAGGTAAATGTATCCATACCTTGAGTAGTCATTAATGAAACTGACGAAGTACTCAAAGCCACTTCTAGCCCGGATTGTCATAGGACCACACACATCAGAATAAACTAGCTATAATGGTTCTTTAACTTTATAGCCTTCGGTCAAAAATGGTCTCTTGGTCATTTTACCCTCTAAGCAAGATTCACAGACTGAAAGTGCCTCCACTTCTAATGAACTCAAAGGTTCATCTGCTATCAGTCTGTTTATCTTTTTCAGATTAATATGACCCAAGCGTAAGTGCCAAAGAAATGTTTGAGTCATTTAAGAATGAAACTTTCTCTTATATGGTAAATTAGATGTGTTATTCATTTTAATTAGTTGCAGTGTATGAGAGATTGGAGTAATAATATAAAGATCATCTACCAATGTTCTAGAATAGATAACTCGTTTATTATCCTTAATAACCGCAAAATTATTAAAATAAATAAAATATCTATTTTTAGCCAATCCAGAAACGGAAACTAATTACATAAAGACAACCTCTCAATATTAAAACTCGATCTCTACCAAAACTGAGAATGACATCTCCTACTGCAACTGCTGTTATCTTTGTACTATTGCCCATATTCAGGTAAATCTCCCCATCACTAAGTTGTTAGATTTTCTAGAACCCCTGCAATGAATTGCAGGCATGATTAGTGGCTCCCGTATCTACACACCAGGTACCGGTAGATAACACCGCTAAACATGTTTTCACAACCAGTGAACAGAAATTACCCTGTTTGTTCTGTTTTCTGAGAAATACTTGACATAACTTTTTTTAGTACCGGGTCTGGTTGCAGTGAAAACATCTGTCATTCGACTTTTTTACACAAGTCAGTGGCCCACTAACTACCCTGAAAATCGTGTCTCCCTATTTCTGAACCATTTTCTTCTTCATGCTTTTCGGTCTCAAGAAAGAACCTTTTACGATACAGACACATTTCTTAGTATTAAAGTAATACCATTTGTAGTTAAAAATATATCCAAGTTACATTTTCAGTCAACAAGATCTGATTCCATAAGTTTGTTTTCTTTGAGTATTGAAGCGAGTGGGTTGAAATCCATTTTAATCATGAAAATCACATAATTAAAAAATCGTCAATTATGATGAGCAAAATTTTGAATTCATTTTAATTTGGTTTCCTCTACTATTTTAAAAACAAATTCGCTAGCAGCCTGGTAACCTGTGAATAGCATACCACGATGGGTGGACGTCTACTATCCATTATAAGACCAGACAGGTCAATTCTTTTTAATTTTACTATATAGGCAACTGATCATACCAAGTAAAATTAAATAGTTGACATAACTTCAGTCCAGTATATAATAGCAGTGACTCAGATAGAGATGATAGATACTATTATATACAATTAAGTGTTAACCATCACCTAATCCCAAATTAATTGCTTCGCAATGAATCCTGCAGATGGAGAAGTGATCCAGACTAATAATTATCTAGAATTAACCCTAAAGGAGGTTTGTACTGGCAATACTATAATTAATCTGTCCGTTTGGAAGGAAGGCCTTACTGTCAACACGCAGGGTTTAATTGCATCGCCTACAAACTGGTGATGGAGACTGCAAAATTTATCTGTGGATAAATTTTCTCCCCGACTTAGATTTTTAAAATATTTTTTGGGGTTATAAAAAACCGTTTAATTAAAATAAATTTATTAATTTCGAAAGCCACACGATCTGAAAGAATCAAACATCTTTCCGTGTACACGATTCCAAATATTTTGGTTTATCAAATCATCTTTCAAAAGTCACATGATCTGAAAGAATCAAACATCTTTCTGTGCATACGATTCTAAAGGTTCTGATTTATCAAGCCATCTTTTTATGTTTAAATACGTAACAAATAAAATCTATTAAATGCATAGTTTTTCTTCTAGCTTTTTAACTAAGGTAGTGATTAAAGGCATTTATTTATTTTATTTTTTATTTCATATTTTTTGAAAAATAATAATTTATTTCGATTAAATACTTTTTTTTATTTAATTAATTCAAAATTCAAAATTAATTCTCACGTTTTTCGAGATAACTGATTTTTAAAAAAAATCATCTTAAACGTAATATTTTGTAAAAAAATAAAATATTTAAAGTTTTTTCATTTAATTAAAATTAATTAATTAAAAAAAAATTAATTTTATTTTTATTACAAAATATTTTAATTAAAATCGAATTTATGAATTAATTCAATTAACAGAAAAAAAAATCAATATTTATCATCTACGCAGTTAATAAAAAAATAAATTAAATATAAAATAAATATAAATTTCGATTTTATGATCCGATTAAAGCTCTAAAGAGTTTCAGTATCCTGTTTAAGATAAGTTTCAAAATCCTCAGCTGCTTTATTTGGATAAACACCAATTTTCGTGCACCACTGAATACTAGATTGTCTCCTGAATAGCTTTTTAATTCAAGCCAAACATTGAATCACTTGTTGATAATCCCAAATCTAGTAATCACCAAGGAATCCACTTGCGCTTAAAAAACCACCGCTGGAAATTGCGCCTCCGCCTTACAAAGCACCGAAACAGTGTTGTATTTGGCATTAAAAGAATCTTCCACAAGTGGGAGATTGCAATATGCGCCGAAATATCCCGGGAAAAGCGCCTGGGATTGATTCGCTGCTTTAGGCGTCGTTTGGAATTGGGATTGCTATTTTGGCGCCTCGAAAACCGCTCAGGATTTTCACTGTTTGGGATCAAGCTTGCTGTTTGTAACTGATTTGGAAACCAGTGCTGCTTTTGCTTGGGATTACCGCAGCTTTTTGGGGTGTTGCGCCTGCATTGTTTGGATTGTGCCGAACCCACTGTTCTGAATTGAAACTACCGTTGTTTGGCTTGCGTTTTGGCTTGCGGTTTGGAAGCTAATTGGCACTGCTGTGATTGGTTGCTGCGGCTCTTGGAAAAAACACGGCACTGTGTGGAAACCGCCGCTCCATTTGCTTGGAAACCGCTTTGCCGCTGGATGCTTGCTGCCGAAACAGCCCTTTTTCTTTTTTTTTAATTTAACCAGAAAAAATTCTGGAAAGAAAAAAAATTATTGCAAAGCAATAAAAAAAACTTATTTGCTGCTAAAACTACCGGAACCACTGCCGATTGCCCCCGCCAACCACCGCTATTTCTTCTATACATATTCTTATTTTTTCTTTCTAATAAATTAGAAAAAAAAAACTTAAAGAACAATAAAAAAAATTTTATATCGAAACACATATTCCGTAGACTCACATTCAATCTAAAAATAATTAATCTAACACGGTCAATCCCCCGTGGTTAAAAAAAAATTAATTAAATCATCATCCATGTATTCAATCAAATATAAAAATAAATAATGATCATAAAACCGGGATTAGAACGCCTGCAAAACAAAATTAGCGCAGTTCTAAAACTACCCGGCCCTGATAAACCATAAACGTCGAAACGATTTTTGGTAAAAAATTAATTAGACGGGCAAACGTTGAAACGGACTCTAGATAAAAATTTTAACGTCGAACAATCAAAAATAAACTCGTGCAACCAAATTTAATTTAGAAGAATACCTCTTGTAGATCTAATCTTTAACTACGACTTGATTCCGAGTTGAAACTCCAGTCAGATTTTCTACTGTATTCTCTTACGTGATTCTCGAATATAGTGTGGGCTACGATCCTTCGAGAACTCGTACCGATAGAACCCCGATATATTTAAGTCTTGAAAAATAAAAATAATATCATAATAATATATGAGATTTAATCTATCAATATATGATGTATCAATCTCAAACCGGTTCAGCCTACTCGCGTATATATAGGGTTACAGCAGGGACCTAGGGAGTAATTATGAGTTAGACTTCTAGTGAAACACAAATACCTACGAGCGGTTTCTGTAATTATGAAAAGACACAGCAGTTTCTGTAATTTTCATAAAACACTGAATTACAGTTCACACCACTAAAGAACTATAATTGCACTCTGTCCCATAATCTCAAGATCTTCTTGTATTGAGCTCCTGTTATTAAATGTTTACCATTTTTCCACACGTTAAGATTCTCGATACCCGCCAATTAAATTTAATTATTGACAATTTAATTTAATCGGCATCTTGATATCCCTTAAGCCCTTCCGCTTAACTTATTTGACCGTCGAATAATTAAATCCACCTGCAGGGTTTGGCCCGGTCAAAACTTATAAGCATCCTTAAGGGGGTATTTTCAATCCCGATCATTTGGGACGTGAATTCTGTCAATAATTAATATTTTTCATATAAATAATACTGCAATCCAACTCACCGAGAATATAGACCCATATAAGATCGCACCCTCTAATGAATCAAAATAACGAATATTAAATATATGCAAATCAATAATTATTTCATGATTAAGAAGATAAGCACTATTCATACTAATCTTGGAGTGTAAATTAATTTATATAGTTAGTAGTTAGTACTAAATTAATTATCCTAAATGTTCCGTTCAATACACACAAAGTGTACTAGCACAGAGAGTCGAAACAATATACGACGCTATTATATATTTCCCATAACCAAGACAGACCTACTAAAACTCTGTCCCACAGTTGTACCTATGGTATGTCTATTTTCATCTAAACTGTGAACATAAAACTTATATTCTGCAAGAACCTAAAATTTGATATTTTGTGTGTAAGCCGTACTCTACACACCAGATTAAATGCTATACAGAATATTGGACATCCATGTATAATAAAGAAATGATATACATACATTACCATAAAGATTCTCATAAAATAAAAAATTAATTTTATTAAAAATAAAATTAAATACTAAAAATATGATTTTTAGTATACCAACTAAAATTGTGAACATAAAACTTATATTCTGTAAGAATCTAAAATCTGGACTTCTGTTTGTAAGCCGTACTCTCCACACCAGATTAAATACTATACAGAATATCGAACATACATGTATAACAAAGAAATAATATACATACATTGCTCATAAAGATTCTCATAAAATAAAATTTTAATTTTATTACAAATAAAATTAAATATTAAAAATATGATTTTCAGTATACCAATCATAACATTAAGGTGCCTAGTGTTCTAGGGCTTGAAAGATTTTCCTGACGCACTACGGCTTATGATGCCTAGTCTTATAGGGCTTGGGAGATTTACCTGACTCACCATGACTTAGGGAACCTAAAGGTCGTCTTACGGACCAAGGACCTAGACAATGCTTCGCAAATGACTAGGTTTTGAAAGAAGTTTGCCTGGCGCACCAGAACTTAGATCAACGAACCATTGCTGAGGGCTGCTAAATAGTTTTTAGGATCCGCAGGCTCATGTTTTCTACTTTGGTCTTGAAGAGTTATGCCCTACTATAAAGGAGTTCATCGTTATTCTTTATTTCTTCCCATAGAAGTTCATTCTTATGCCTTCAATGTTCATCATGCATCCTTGGGGTCTGACAAGCCAAGAGATTTATTTCTTCATCCATGGAGATTCACTGGACACAAAATCTGCCATACCGGTGCCCTTTTAGCTTCTAATTGCGGTACCATTATGTTCTGTGCATTTGTTTGCTTGCCCTGTGCCTTTTGGTTACCTGTGACGGCTGGGTTAACACTATTCTGATAGACATTACTGAGCAAATAAAGGCAAAAAATGACTTTGTGCCCCTAGTTTTGGCTGAGACCCTAATTGGTCTAGTTCTATCCACCCGGGTGTAATCACGTCTTTTGTCAGTAGTCCTCTGCTTCTCTAAGGTGAAACTCAAATCTCTCATTTTCTTCGTTCTTCTCTCATTTTGCCGATTTCTCCTAATTTTTACCGTTCTTCTCTCATTTTACTGATTTCTTTTGGATTTTATCGCTTTTCTATCTTCTCAAATCGGGCTGATAGAGAAAGTGAATCTTTTACAGAAATAGGGTTCGAAATGGTATAGCGCTGTTGCCTTTGTTTGTCATTTTTTTTATCCGATGTGCACTACTGAGGTAACTTGGAGACAATATCTTTCTTTACTGACTGGAAGAGACATTACTTGACAATGCTCCTAGTGGCAGATTCTTTTTATGACTTCGACCATTATGGAACATTCAAATGTCTTGCTGATTGGTTTACGGCTGTCCACCTTCTATTATTCACATCGAATCATGAGACAGTTTGGTCGAGGTTAGATCATATTTCACAGCGTATGGGGCCGTATTAATTCACCTTCCCTTCAGGCCCCATTTTTGGCGTGGTATCTGAAGTCTTGGCCATCCGGTTCACTGATGGAGATGTAGGAGCTAACCCACACTAAGCTCCCCGAGGAGTACAAGGCATGGTTGGTTTAGGATAAAGAGAGCGAAAATAAAGAAGATGAAAAGGAACAAGTAGCAAAGAGAAAGAAGATCTAAGAGATCTGTTTTGCTCTTAGAATTTTGTAGTTTTTTTTCTTTATTTAGAGTTTGAGACTTGCGTGCCAGCCTTTTATTTTTAAAACCTTGTAAACGCAACTAAAATAATAAAAATCTCACGTTTATCTGAAATAGGTTCCTAATTATTTAAAATAAATTGATTCTTGCAACAAAATGACTTTGTTATCAAAACTCAAAGTTAAATTTGTACTGATCATTACTTGGATTCAAAGATGGCTAAGACAAAAAATGTGGTCGAATTTCTTAAAAGAAGCTGCCTACGTATCCCAAGAAAGTAGAATCAGGCCATGACGTAGTTCGAGCTTGGTTTACTCTCGGGTATTACCACTTTTCTTTTGTGATGCTTTAACTTTTGCCAAGGTCGCCCTTTCAGATTTTTCGCTTTGCAGGCTACTTCAACTTTTTCCTGGGCCGCCTTTTCGATTTTTAACCCAGGAAGCTTTTATCTCATTTTATTTTTCTCTCAAGGTAGTACTTTTTGGGCTGGTCCAAGTTGATTGGAGTGGAGATCATATTGCTATCTAGGTCCATGAGCACCACCGATCATAATAGTCTTGATCAGATACGGCCTAACCCAATTTGGCTTGAACTTTTCCCTTGGATCAAAGTTGGGAGCTCTGATTTTCTTAAGAACTAAATCTCCTTTTCTGAGAACCTGGGTCATGACCTTCTTGTTGAATGCTTTGCCTATCCTTCTTTGGTACCCTTGTTTATGAAACATAGTTTGTAGTCTTCCTTCATCGAATAAAAGAAACTGTTCCATCCGATTCCTTTGCCATTCTTCCACAGGTTGAGCCACGTCTTATACTTCTTAATCCTTTCAAAGAATTTCTGCAGCACTATGATATGGTCGTCTCGATCTTCGGACTTCACAATCATATTGTCTACATACCTTTCGATTTCCTTGGGTATCATGTCATGCAACAAAGTAGTTACAATCCTTTAATAGGTTATCCATGCATTCTTCAAATCGAATGACGTCACATGGTAACAGTAGGTGCCCCACGGTGTAATAATTGTCATTTTTTTGTCTTCAGGGTCCATTAAGATCTGATTGTACCCAGAGAAACCTTCCATAAATGATAAAAGATTACCCCACTGGGCTATCTACCAAGACGTCATTGTGCGGCGGTAGAAAGTCGTCCTTCGGACTAGCCTTGTTGTGATTCTAAAAATTCATCCTTCTTTAAGACCGGTGCAATGTTGGCCACCCACTTTGGATACTCGGTTATCATAAAAAATTCAGTGTTGATCTGCTTGGTGACTTCTTCTTTGATCTTCAGAGCCCAATCTGGTCGAATCCTTCTCAATTTCTGTTTGACCGATTTAGCATCAGGATACAAAGGAATATGGTGTTGGACAATATTGAGATCAATTTCGGGTATATCCTCGTATGATCATGCAAAAACGTCTTTAAATTCTTTTAAGAAAGTCATTAATTGTTCACGTTCAACTGAAAATAAAGAAGAATCAATTTGGACAGTTTGAGAGTTAAGTTCATTATCCAGATTTATTCACAAAGTTTTTTCAATTATTAGTTGGGCACGTATTTCTTCTTCACTTTTTTTATTAAAACTTTTAAATATTCGAAGACATCCTCTTCAAATTCAAAATCATCAGAAAACATACAAAATAAATCAAGTAAAGCAGAATAACCAGAACCTTTATTTATTTCATTGATATCAAAGAGAGCAGGGATCACAAAATCAAAAACAAAATAAGAGAGTGCACAGATAGATATATCCTCGAACTTGACATCCAACGGATTAGAACAAAGCAGAAACTATTGGAGAGAAAGCCGCGCAGCGAAAAAAAATAATTGATTTTTTTGTATCGACGTCGTAACCGTAAAAAAGACGTATGCGATTTTCATGAAAAATGAAAGCTATACAGATTTTAATAGTTTAATACCTTTATAAAACTTGTCGAAAAGTTTCTAAAAATCCCGAATATGTTGAAGACGACCTTATAACCTTCTCACGTATGATCCAGACGTACTACGACGATCACGATGTGTGGGCATCGATTTCGATCGAAATGTTCTTCTTACCTTGGTTTCTTCTCACACAATGATCTTCAAAAAAGTAAAAATAATTGCCAAAGAAGAGAGGAGGCTGGCGGCTATCATAGAGTATTAGAGTTAGATGTTAATTAATTAACCTCCTTTGATATATAAGAATATATTAAATATATATTGAGTATATATATCATATTTTTTAAAAAAATATAAAAAAATATACTTAGCATAAATAATTAATTCCACCATCTCCTAGGGCCATCCACCTAGGGAGTAATCCCTAGGTGTGCCAAATACCAATACCGCCCCTTATTAATTTAATTTAATTTAATTCTCGAATGTCCCCGGTGGCAAAATCAGAATTCTAATTAAATTAAATAATTATCAAAATCAATAAGAAAAATATCCGTGCGTATAATGGGCTACGTGAGGAATCACGATGATGTATAGGACTCGGGCTAACCATACGAGAAAATCAAATATCCCTAACTCTATCCCCGAGTTTGATCCTTTCCTATAAGAACCAAAACTTATTCCACTAAAGGTCTTGACTGAACTCCCGGTCCTAACTCAAATTATGTCTTGAGTCTCCAATTATCAAATGCACTGAATTCTCCCCACATTTAAGATATGAATTTCCTATAAATAAATTAGGATACTGACAACCCGATTTAATTATCCTCTTCTACTCGCAATCGCACCGCTTAACCTTTTGATATGTCATATCCGAAAATTCACTGTACAAGTTTAGCATAATTAAACCTATAAGCAAAGCACACGAGGGAGAACTCCTCAACCTAAATCGGGCGTAGTTTTCGTTAGCTGATTATCAATCATCGGACAAATAATGCCAGTACCCAACTCATCGGTATTGTTGATCTCATGGAGGAAATCTCAACCATTAACGACCCAAAGTACTGTACATTATCTAAACGCAATTAATCAATCACTTCAGAATTAAAAGTTCGTGCAATACATGATAATACGGGATGTTGATCAATTCATATAGTCAGTATAGAATCGATCATCCCATTGATCTCGCTTAATACACTCTAAGTGTACTAACACTTCGAGCTCAAACATTGAATTCCCAAAACCTGAATTTGATCCGTTTGACCTAGCCAAGACCAGCTAACGATGTACTACAATCGTACCAATAGAATGTCCAGGTCCATTACGATTGTGAGCCTACATGTATAATCTGTCAGAACCTTTGACCCGATCTTCCGTGCAGCACGCACCGAGTCAAATACTAGATAGAATATACGGATTATGCATTCATACATCATAAATGTAAATATAAAACCATAAATGCAAAACTATCTCAAATGCTTCTCATTAATATGCCAAGAATCAGAATAAAATACATAAAAAGCATGACTTTTCAGTAAACATTCCCAACAATCTCTCACTTATACTCAAAGCTATGCAGGAACACACCTGACACCTAACACTTTTACATAGTTATCAAAGACTTTCTGAGATAACGCCTTAGTAAAAGGATCCGCTAGGTTATCTGCAGATGCTATATTGAAAACTACCATGTCTCCACGTTGCACGATCTCTCGGATGAGATGATACTTCCTCTCAATGTGCTTTCCCCTTTTGTGGACTCTTGATTCCTTCGAGTTTGTAATCGCTCCACTGTTATCACAATAGAGTACAATAGGCGATTGTACCGAGGGTACCACATCCAAGTCTATTAGAAAGTTCCTGAGCTAAATCGCTTCTTTAGCTGCATCCGAAGTTGCAATATATTTAGCCTCCATGGTAGAGTCAGCAATACAAGACTGGTTCACGCTCCTTCAACTGATCGCTCCATCTCCCAAGGTAAACACATAGCCCGAGGTGGACCTCCTAAATCTCTATCTGCCTAAAAATCTGAGTCATTATACCCAAGAGGTATAAGACTATCAGCCTGGTACACTAACATTTACTCCCTAGCCCTTTTCAGGTACTTAAGTATATTCTTGACCATAGTCCAATGCTCTTCCCCTGGATCAGACTAATATCTGCTTACTATGCCTACGGCATAATAGATATCTGGTCTAGTGCAGAGCATGGCATACATGAGACTTACTACTGCCGAAGCATAAGGAATACCTCTCATCCTCTCTATCTCCTAAGGTGTCCTGAGACACTGATTCTTAGATAGAGTAATCCTATGTCTGAAAAGAATAAATTTTTTCTTGAAATTTTTCATGCCAAATCAAGTAATAATCAAGTCAATATAACAGGGGCTTGGGATAAGCCTAACATCCTACGTGATCGATCTCGTATGAGCTTGATCCCAAGGATTTAGCTTGCTTCTCTCAAGTCCTTCATGTCAAATTGACTCGATAACCACACCTTATCGAGGATAGCTACCCCACATCATTTCCAATTAGGAGAATGTCATCAACATAAATGACTAGAAATGCCACCTTATGCCCATCATCCTTTTAGTACACGCAATACTCAATGGGACACTGATTAAAGCCAAAGCTTTTAATTGCCTGGTCAAATCGAGTGTTCCAAGACCATGGTGCTTACTTAAGCCCATAAATGGATTTATTAAGCTTGCACATCATGTGCTCCTGGCCCTTTGCTATGAACTTGTCTGGCTGCATCATATAGATGCTCTCGTTAAGACTTCCATTAAGGAATGTCGTCTTGACGTCCATTTGCCAAATCTCGTAATCGAGATGAGCAACAATGGATAAGAGAATCCGAATGGACTTAAGCATAGCCACTGGCAAATATATTTTCTCATAATTGAACCATTCTTTCTGAGTAAATCCCTTCGCAACAAGCCTAGTTTTGAAGGTTTCTACCTTCCCGTCCACTCCTCTCTTTTTCTTGAAGATCCATTTGCACTCGATGGGTTTTATCCCATCTAATGGATCTACAAGCTCCCAGACGTGATTAGAGTACATTGACTCTATCTCAGATTCCATAGCCTTTTTTCATAATTTTGCATCCTTGTCTTGTAATGCTTCATTATAGTTTTTGGGTTCGGTATCATGTTCTTTCGGGATCTTATCGTAACACTCCCCCAAGAACATAAACTTCTCGGGTTGACGAACAACCCTCCTACTACGACGAAGCTCCTGCTGTGTACTCACGATAGATGGTTTCTCATTCCGTTCATTAGGTATACTTTCAGATTGTACCAAATTTTTATTCCTCACCTCTTCAAGAATAACTTGCGACCGGAGTTTGCGATTTATTACATAATTCTCTTCCAAGAATCTTGCATTTGTGCTAACAAATACCTTATGACTCTTAAGATAATAAAATAAAACACATTTAGTTCTTTTAAGGTATCCTATAAAGAAACAGACATCTATTTTTGGTTCCACTATACTTGTATTTTCCACCAACACATGTGCTGGGCAATCCCATATCCGGAAGTGTTTAAGACTTGGCGTATACCCAATCCATAACTCCAAAGGAGTTCTGAGAACTGCCTTAGTAGGCACCGAATTTAGAATATATGCCGCCGTTTCTAATGCATACCCCCAAAACGAATGTGGTAAATCTGAATAACACATCATGCACCTTACCATCTCCTTAAGGGACTTATTCCTTCTTTCTGCTATACCATTATGCTGAGGCATACCTAGTGCAGATAATTGGGATGTAATCTCATGTTCTGATAAGTAGTCCCTAAACTCTCCAAAGAGGTATTCACTACCACGATCAGATCGTAGGGTTTTGATACTTTTACCTATCTGCTTCTGCCTTAAACACTTTGAATTTCTCAAAGGTTTCAGACTTGCGGTAAAACAGGTAAACGTATCCATACCTAGAGTAATCATCAATAAAAGTGACAAAATACTCATACCCACCTCTTACCTAGATGTTCATGGGACCACATAAATTAGAGTGAACCAATCCCAACACTTCTTTGGCTCTAAGTCTCTTGGTCATAAACGGCCTCTTGGTCATTTTACTTTCTAAATAGGATCCGCAGACTGAAAGTGCCTCCACTTCTAATGAACCTAAAGGTCCATTTTGAACCAATTTTTGTATTCTTTTTAGATTAACATGACCCAAACAAATATGCCAAAGTAGCATTTGGTTCTAGAAAAAAACTTTCTTTTTAAGTAATAAAACATACAAATTATTCACCTCATTATTTTTATCAGAAGAAATAACATTGTGTAAAATATAAAGAGCATTTTCTAATGTACCACGACAGATAAATTGTTTTCCAATCATAATACTGCATGAATTTTTTTTTAAAAGAAACAGAATATTCACCATTCCCAAACAAAAAATCAAAACTAAGTTCCGCCTAATTTGAGGTACATATAAAATGTTCTTTAAAAATAAACTCTTATTTCTACTGAAATAAAGAACTATTTCTCCCACTGCAATAGCAAACACCTGGGAGTGGTTCCCCATCTAAAGGTAGACCTCACCCTTTCTAAGCTGCCTGGTTACCTGGAACCCCTGCAAAGAATTACAGACATGATTAGTAGCTCCCGTATCTACACATCAGATTTTCGTAGATACAATCGCTAAACATGATTCAACTACTAGAGAAAAGACAATACCTGTAGCTTGCTTGTTCTTCCGGTCAGGACAGTTCCTCTTCCAGTGTACCGGCTTCTGACAAAAAAAGTACTTGCCCTTAAGCGCTTTTACCTTTTCCTTGGTAAATGATGGCTTAGCCTTGCCAACCTTCCTTGTATTTTTCTATTAATGCCCTTTTTTCTTTTTTTTTTTCCACCTCTTGGTCTAGAAATAGAAGCCTTTTCAGTAAAAAATGCATGGGTTGGCTTGCGAATAACAACTTTCGCTACTTGTAGTTCTTTTAACAATTCTGCCAGAGAAAAATCCAGTTTGTTCATAGTGTAGTTTAGTCAGAATTATTGAAATGAATCAGGCAATGACTGGAGCAGGATATCATTTGGGATTCCGCATCGATTTTTGCTCTAAGGACCTCCAGCTCGTTAAGAAAACTGATCATCTTTAAAACGTGGTCCTTTACAGGTGTACCCTCAGCCATGGTCGTGTTCATGAGAGCCGTCATGGTCACCTGCCTTGCTCCCCGACCCTGATTACCAAATATTTCTGTAAGGTTCAACATGATCTCAGCTGTAGATACCATAGTCTGATGCTGGTTTTGCAGAACATCCGACATAGATGTCAGGATGTAACAGCTAGCCATCCGATCAGCTTTCTCCCACTTCTCATAAGCTTGGATCTCCTGTTCGGTGGATCCATTATGAGGAGTGGGAGGGCAGGGGTCATGCAACATAAACCTATTATCGTCAGAAGTCAAAACAATATCGAGGTTCTGTTTCCATGTGATAAAGTTTGGTCCAAAAAGTTTATGTTCCTTGAGAATTGCCACTAGTGGATTGAATGATCCCATTATTAAATCATGAGAAACAAAAGAGAAAAACTTTTTAATTCTTTTATCAAATTAGGGTCCCTCAACCTTTTAATTTAAAAATAATTATTGGCAGTCTGAATCCTTCGTAATTAAACAGGCCACGTAGTGTGGATGTCTACTAATCAACATTCGTCCAAACAGACATGCCAGTTTATTAATTTACTGTCGGAACCAAATATCATAATAAAAAAACCACCGGCCTAGAGTCATATCAATTGATAGGCCACGTAGTGTGGACGTCTAACAATCAACGAACAAATAACTATAAAATTTTTCATTCCTTGATATAGGACATTTCAAGTAAATTAAATAGTCAATAAATTTTAGTCTCCACAAATAAAAATAGTGACTCCTTAGTGAGGATATTTTTATTCACGGGTTAAGTGTATAACCACTATTCTTAATTTAAAAAAATACTGTGTCAAAGTCCCGGGCCCGGTGTGAATGAACCCTACTTTGCACTATTCTCAAATCTACTTCTTTCGAAAATTCGTGCCGGAGATACCATGACTACAGCTCTTTCGTATGGAGACCGAAAGTCGAAGCCGACGCGTAAACTATAATCACATCTTCTACGAACGTGTAATAGAGACCGTAGAATTTTTCTGTGACTAAACCCTTCTCTTATTTAATATTTTAAAAACTGAGAATTTTTCCTTTTTGTTCATTTTAAACGATTAAACATATTTTAATTCCTGATTAAAATAAATCTGATTTTAATCAATTAAAATATTTCTTGTTTAACTATAATAAAATAAATAAAAATCTTCCCTATTTAATTTTGTGAAAGAAATTAATTACCCAGGTTTTAATTAAAAAAATCTTAATTAATTTTTGCACTAAAATTAAATAAATAATTATCTATTTATTTTTTCATTTTAAAATTTGTTAGGATTATTCATTTTATAAAACCTTTTTTCCTAATATACTTTCGATAATTAAAATCAAGCATAAAAGTAAAAATAAATAAAATAAAAAATTATCAATGCAGAAAAATAAAACAAATAAATAAATAATTAAATAACGACAAAATAAATATAATTAGTCGTTACGATCTGGTCCGTCCGTTTAATTTTTTAATCAAGCGGTCTCCAATTAAAGATTAAACGCCTAGGGTTTTGGAACCCTGAATGAGCCGTTAAAGGCTTGAATCTTTTTCTCAGCCTCCAGACTACCGTCACAGCCCCGGACCCCCGCTGGAATGCCAAAAAAGCTAAAAAAAAACCCAGCCAAATAGCCCCTTGAATCAGCCAAAATTGTGCTGCCTTTGGCAGTCTTGCGCCGCCATGTTTCAACTACTGTTTGACCGCCTTGCCGCCACTGTCGAACCCCCAAAACAATATGGTAGGTAGAGCACATCGAGATTTTGATCTCTGAAAAAAATTGCGTCAAAATACAATATCGAAGTGGCCCAAAAAAATCTTTAAAGCACCGAAATACTGTAGCGCTGCCATTGTGCGTACTGAACTTTGAAGCAGTTTTTAACCCATTTGCTGCCGTTGTCGAACCGCAACCGAACCACCATCAGATAGCCAACGGACAACCTTTACTTTAGTGAAACAATCGCATCAGAAAAGATTGCTTAAAGCCCCAAAAACGAACCCCAAAGTTGGCGTCCTGCTGCTGCCTGTTGCAGCTGTCGCCGCCTCCTTCATCCCTTTTTGTCTCATTTTCGATCACCGTTTTCGTGGCACGATTACATCAAAGATCCAAAAAAATAAAATGAAATAATATATTATATCGCCAAAATCCTATACCCTACGTAGGAGGTGTACAATCGATCTAATCTCAAAATAAAAATCGTCGAGATATACGATAACGATAACGATATAATTAAAACATTCATTCATTCAATCATATAATCGGATCGTAACGACTTATAGCTGCAAAATCGAGGTTAGCACAATAGTTTTTCATGAAAAACGCAACCCTGGCTCTGGTACCATTGTTGGAGAGAGAGCCGCGCAGCGAAAAAAAAGAATTGATTTTTTTGAATCGACGTCGTGACCGTAAAAAAGAAGTATGTAATTTTCATAAAAAATGAAAACTATATAGATTTTAATAGTTTAATACCTTTATAAAACTTGTCGATAAGTTTTTAGAAATCTCGAATACGTTGAAGACGACCTTGCAACCTTCTCACGTATGATCCGGACGCACTACAATGATCAGGATGTGTGGGCACTGATTTCGATCGAAGTTTTCTTCCTATCTTGGTTTCTTCTCACACAATGATCTCCAAAAAAGCAAAAATAATTTCCAAAGAGGAGAGGAGGCTGGCGGCTTTCATAGAGTATTAGTGTTAGATGTTGATTAATTAGCCTCATTTGATATATAAGAATATATCAAATATATATTAAGTATATATCATCTTTCCTAAAAAGATATAAAGAGATATACTTAACATAAATAATTAATTCCACCATCTCCTAGGGCCGGCCACCTAGGGAGTAATCCCTAGGTGTGCCAAAAACCAATACTACCCCTCATTAATTTAATTTTATTCTCGAATGTCTCCGACGGTAAAATTGGCATTCTAATTAAATTAAATAATTATCAAAACCAACAAGAAAAATATCCGTGCGTATAATGGGTTACGTGAGAGATCACGATGAAGTATAGCACTCGAGCTAACTGTACAAAAAAATTGGATATCCCTAACCCTATTCCCGAGTTAGATCATTTCCCGTACGAACTAAAATTATATCTTGAGTCTCCAATTATCAAATGCACTGAATTCTCCCTACGTTTAAGATATGGATTCCCTATAAATAACTTAGGATACTGACAACCCGATTTAATTATCCTCTTCTCCTAGCCACCGCACCGCTTAATCTTTTGATATGTCGGATCCGAAGATCCACTGTATAGATTTAGCATAATGAAACCTATAAGCAAAGCACACGAGGAAAAATCCTCAACCTAAATAGGATGTGATTTCCATCAGCTGATTATCAATCATCGGACAAATAATGCCAGTGCCCAACTCATCGGTATTATTGATCTCATGGAGAAAATCTCAATTATTAACGACTCAAAGTACTGTACATTATCTGAACACAATTAATCAATCACTTCGGGATTAAGAGTTCGTGCAATATATGATAATACGGGATGTGAATCAATTTCTATAGTCAGTATAGAATCGATCATCCTGTTGATCCCGCTCAATACACTCCAAGTGTACTAACACATCGAGCTCGAGCATCGAATTCCCAATACCTGAATTCGATCCGTTCAACCTAGCCATGACCAGCTACTATAACGATGTACTACAATCGTACCAATAAAATATCCGAATCCATTACGATTGTGAGCCTACCTGTATAATTTGTCAGAACTTTTGATCCGATCTTCCGTGCAGCACGCACCGAGTTAAATATTTGATAGAATATACGAACTATACATTCATACATCATAAATATAAATATGAAACTATAAATACAAAATTATCTCAAATATTTCTCATTAATATGCCAGAAATCTAGAATAAAATAAATAAAAAGCATGACTTTTCAGTAAACATTCTCAACAAAAACTTACAAGACTACAACATGACTCGGGACTTGAATTATGCAAAATACAAGAATTTAAAAATCAGCTGTGACATTCGGTGCAGATGGAGGTGGAGTGATCTTATTCTCAATAAGATCCTGAATATCATGGCAAAGTTTCAGACAGTTATCGGTTGGGTGTCCGTGGCTATGATGGTATGAGTAATATTGGGTGCGATCGTAGCGTAGCGAAAAAGGGCTAGGAGGCGGCATTGGATCAAGAAGCTTTATCAGACCTTTCTCGACAAGTTAAATCAAGGCTGTGGACAAAGAGATGTTAAAGGGAGTAAGAACTCTTCTTTCCAATTTCGATTGCGACGGTTGGTTATTTTTAGAGGAAGTGATGAAGGTGAAGAATTTGGTCGATCTGATTGGGGGTTTAGCAAATTCACCTCGTTAGAGCGACATACAGGGTTAGTGGAAGAGGTGGGATGATTTTAGTTGTTCGATGGGTAAGGTCTTTTCAGCTTTTGACTTTGCTCGACCTCCTTGATATCACCAGACTGGATTACATCTTCTATTTGCACTTCGGCGTCAAACAGCTACTCAAAAGTGGAGACCGAATGTGTGATCAAATAGAATTTCAATGGGGATTATAGATTTTTTACCACGATTCTCACTTGCTCCTTCTCAGTCGGTCGATTTGTCATCTTGGCCGCTTTTCCTCTCTACCGGGTCAGAAAGTCAACAAACGATTCCTGATTCTCCTGACAAGTCGTTTTCAGCTGCCAAGTTGTTACTTTCAGCTGGATATTATAACTGTATTGGTAGATGAAGGCCGTGGCTATATCTTCCCAGGTTCTAGTCTTAGCCACCTCTAAAGAGAGAAATCACCTTTGTGCTGCCCCCAAAAGTGATTAGTGAAACAATTAGGCCTTAAGCTGATTGTTAATCCCCATGAGAAAAAGAGTGCCGACATACATCCTTAAGTGGATTCGAGGATCACCAGTTTCATCAAACTTCTCCATCTCCGGCATCTTAAATTTTTCAGGCAGTTTGGCATCTGAAAATAAACACAAACTGCCTACATCCAGCATGTATTCTGCTACTCCCTTTTCCTTTCTCAGTACCTTTTTCATTCGATCAATCTTCTCCGCCACTTGTGGTGCATCTTGTCTCTAGTTATCGTCCCAAAAGTCTTCACTGTTCTCATTCATATCATTCGATTGTCCATTCACGCCGGGCAGACAGTCTTGAATCACCCAAATCTATGCTTGACACTGATTTTGAGCTTAGTTTGCTGCTCTACAGCCCGTTGTATCTCAGTGATAGCCCTCATCAAGGCTATCAAGTTAACTTCATTCTCTGCTATCTCAGATGATTCAGCTGGTTATTCAGATACCCTATAAAGTCTTCCTGTCACAGATTGAGCCCAAATACACATTGACTGTAATCTTTTTGGCTCAAGAATCTAAACCCGAAGAGAATCGGGATCCCAAAAGCAAATTAACCAGTATTAGACACTTCCCAAAAAAGAATTCTGATGACAGGTAACAAACATCTCAATTACCAAAATAGCTGGCCATAAACAGATACAATCACTGAAACTGAAGCAATGCCCCTGCTGGGCCCATACCGGCAGTATAACAACAGAACATCTGAAAATCCAAGATGATGACTAAGGAGAAGATCAACTAAATTCTAGAGAAAAAGTTTATCCGAAGAAACTAAGCGAAGAAATGGCCAGCACTCCGGCAACGCAACAGAACTAGGCCAAAGGTATCAGTTTGGTCTAGAATTCTAGAAAAAATGGACAACATAACGGTAAGAAAACAAAACTAGCTCAAACGAGTCTAACAAGGGTAAGCGAGCCAAAACAAAAATAGAGAGACAAAACCAACACCCCAAGAAAAATCGGGAAGAGAGAGAGAAACTATTCTAGAGACCTCAAAACAAAGCACGGGCATGACCCCGAGAAGAAAACTTTGGCATGAAAACCGAGCAGGGCGAAGAACAAAGCTCGAGTAAGAACCCAAAGGAAAAACTATCCTAAGCGACTGGGAATAATAGAAAACCCAGGCCGAACCCAAAAAAAGAACTATCCTAAGCCAAGAAAACAATCCTAACAATACGCAAATAAAACATACAATTAACAAAACACAGGATACCTTCTATTAGGATTAGCAGCACCTAATGAAGGGTTCTAAGCTACTATATGCAAAAAGGCCAATTTTGGTCAATTGAACAGGATACCTTCTAAATAGTGCTAGGTATATACCTCCCATGCCATGAGTGGTGTAGGACAAGGTCAAATGGTACGCTCGAATTCTTTTACTGCACCTATGAAAGCGTACAGTCAGTAAGGCTTGCCCGCCTTCTTAACAATCCCCGAAATGGATAAACGATCGGGGCATCGGGTCGACCAGGCAAGGGGGTTGAAGAAAAATGCACATGCATGCGAGAATGCAAATGAGAAATTCTTATTAAGAACCAATGATATTTTCAAGTCTAACCCTCTTATTTGATTTTATAAATCAATCCCGAGCAGAGTCGCCAAAAAATACTGTAGTGTCGGGATTTTTGAGGTTATTTAGTAGTTCAACAATAAGAAAATTCAAATGATGTTTGGAAAGATTTTAACAACTTGAAAGTCAAATTTTAAAAATTCATTTTTGTTAAAAATAGAGTCGTCGCTTGGTTTTTAAGAAAAACTAAGAAAAAAAATGGCTAATGATCTTTTAAAATGTTAACCAAAGAAAAAGGGTCCGGGGGCTAAAATATGAATCGAAAAAGGTGTTAGACACCCCGTTCACCCAACTATGAGGTTGGCCTATACTAATCATCATTGATTCTTTAATAAAATTTCTCAAATACATGCAAATAAAGAAAATATAGGTAAAGAGAAAACATCCAAAATCAAATATAAAAAATACATAATATATGTATATAGTACACCAAAACAAAATAATAAAGAGGTAAAATCTTAAATCCTACAGTATGCAATTTTAATTAAAGGATACATGGAGTACTCCTATATGTAATTTTACCAAAATAACCTAAGCTATCATTATTTAAAAAAAAAAAATATGCTAAAATTTGCTAAAATTACCTAAATATAAGTTGCTAACAAAATAAACTAAACTATTCTAAACATGATTTTAAATTAACTAAAAGTATGCATATTCTCAAAACAAACTAGGTTAGCATTAATATGATGAATATTTAAAAAAATACTAAATGTAAAATAAAATATACATAAAAATTCTATATTAAAAATAGAGTTTACTAACAAAGTAATTTAAAATAAGAATTTTATGATAAAAGAAAAATTAAAAATTTTAAACAAAAGAAAATAAGAACAAAAGGATAATTCACAAAAGAAAATAAAACAAAGAATAAAAGGTCCTAAAAGAAAAGGAAGAATAAAAAAGAAACTAGAAAATTACAAATGGCATTATTTGAAAATATTATTTGTCAAGTAAACTAATATGCCTAAGCTAAGAACATTAAGCTAAATTTAATAAAAGATTTGGGGAGAAAATAAAATAGAAAGGGGACTTGATTATTAAAAGATTTTATGAGTTTTTAATGCCAAATAAAACAAAAGAAGGGAGAAAAAGGGATATAATTAAAAGAAAATTAAATTAATATTAAAAGGAAAAAATTAAACTACCATTTAAAAGAATAATTAGAAAAATAAAGAAAATGTTAAATTAGCATAAAATAAATACTATGAAAGGAAAAGTAAACTAACATTAAAAAGAAAAGAAAAAAAATAGAACATTAGCATTAAATGAAAAATTAAACTAATATTAAAAAAAAAGAAAAATAGAATACTAGTAAAAGAACATTAAACTAATATTAAAAGAAAAAAATATTGGTGTAATATTGACAATTACAACCATATATATGTAAATGTTTGGATTATAATAATAACGATATCATTAATCATATAAGTAAATTATGTTAGCACTATTTAATGTATTAATAAATTTAATACAAGTAAGCAAATAAATTAAACAAGTTAAAATTGACTACTTTACCAAATTAAACACATTAAAAATGATTAAAACAACTATATAAGTAATGTAAAAAAAGAAATAATCAAATTAACACGGCCACTCCAAAGAGGTAGGAAATGGAGCTAAAAGAATTGAGAATCCAAACAAAGTACCTGAATCGCTAAGGAATCCAAGTTAGGGTTTTAGAATCTCAGTATTAGGAGTTCGGCTCTCGGTACTTCAGCAGGATTTCGGCATCGGGGCTTGGAATTGTTCAACAACTTGGCAGAGCTTCCCTTTCTAGAATTCTCTCTTTATTTTTTGACAATGTACCAGGGAGTCTGATATTTATAGAATTCTTCAACCAATGAACATGGTGGTTCAATGATGATTTCACTGGTTTAAAGGCTTTGATCATTTGGTTCAAATACCGAGATTAGATCATTTCCCGATGATTGTACTGAATCACCATTCCAATTGCTTTCATCATCAGATTCACCTAAGATTAGGCATGGTCAAATTGGGGTGTCTACAGTATCAGAGCCGTTTTGTTTTTGCTTTCAGTTATCGGGGCCGGGTTGTTTTAGAACTATTACTAACTTGGTTTTGCAGGCGTTCTAATCCCAATTTTATTATCGGCATTTATTATTCATATTTGATTGAATGGTTTATGAATGATGCTTATTTTTTTAATTACGGATGTTGACCGTGATAGATCGAATGTGAGCATTCGGAACATAGAATCGATGTAATAGTTAGCTTTATGATTTTAAATATCTATTTAGATTATTTAATAACAGGTTGAACATATTCAAGAACACGAAGAACGAAGGTGGCACCGACGTTGGTTCGGGTTTTAACGGGCCACGAATTGCGATAAGTTTTTAATGATTTTAAATGATTTTTTTGGTAAATGTTTCTGCAGTACTTATGAATAAAAAAATAGCATAAAAAATAAGTTAAAAACAACGAGAAAAAAAACCAAAATAGCCCTATTCTGGCGGCTTTGCGATTTTTATGATTTTTATGATTTTTTAAATAGTTTTTGAGACTATTTATGGTGTTTTTTTAAACATAAAATTACAGTAAAACATACTTCAAAATACTGTCAAAAAATTGGGCTAAAATCACAACCCAAACAGGCAGCAAGAAGGCCGGTGGTGGTAGCAAATCCCAGGCTATTTTTTGATAATGTTTTGGGTTGTTTTTAATCATTTTTTTTGACATAAAATTTTTACTTTTCAAGAGCTTTCCAACAATATAAAATACGTCAAACGGAGTTCGAAAAAAGGTCGTAAAAGCCTCCGGAAGTTAGTTGCGCAGTGCTATCGTGTGCAGTAGTATTTTTTGTCGTTCGGATAGTTTTTTTGGCCATTTTTCGGGTAGTTTTTCAGCAAATTTTTTGACAAAAATTTTTTCATATTTTGAGAGCTTTCCAACGATATAAAGCTCGTAAAAAATGAAGCTCGAATAAGACGGCGGCAAGGCGGCGCCGGTGGTGGCTGTTGGTGGCCAGCTATTTTCTCTCTCCCGAGGCTGTTCTGTGTTGATTTTCTGATGTATACGAGACTGATTTCATATATATTAATATATCTAATAGTATCAAGAAATTCTGCTACAATCAGGACATTGAATCAAATGTGAACAAAGATTAAAACAGCTGATTCTCTTAGGGAGACTGAAACACCTCAGTGTTTCACTTGGATCATAAAATCGAGATATATGCATATCATATTTTTATATATATGAACTACGTGGATGATTACATATCTGTTTTATTCATCCTATTAATTTAATTAATTCGACAATTTAGTTTTAATAAAAATATTTTGTAATAGAAAATAAAATAATTTTTTTAATTAATTAATTTTAATTAAATAAAAAAATTAAATATTTTATTTTTTACAAAATATCACGTTTAAGATAATTTTTCATAAAATCGGATATCTTAAGAAAAACATGGGAATTAATTCTGGATTTTAAGTTAATTAAATGAAAAAATATTTAATCGAAATAAATTATTATTTTTGAAAAATGTGGAATGGATAATAAAATAAATAAATGCCTTTAATCAATACCTTAGCTGAGAAGCTGAAGAAAAAACTGTGCATTTATTAAATTTTATTTGTTACGCATTTAAACACGAAAAAATGATTTGAAAAATCAGAATCTTTGAAATCGTGTACACGAAAAGATGTTTGATTCTTTCAAATCGTGTAGTTTTTTGAAATTAATAAACTTATTTTAATTAAGCGAATTTTTATAACCCTAAAAAATATTTTAAAAATCTAAGTGGATGAGAAAATTTATTCATAGAAAAATCTCGCGGTCTCCATCACCAATTTGTAGGCGATGCAATTAAATCCTGCATTCGAAAGTAAGGCCTTCCTCCCTAATGGACAGATAAATTGCGGTATCACAAGTACAAACTTTTTTTGGAGATAATTCTGGATAATTGATATTGTGAATCACTTTTTCAACTGAAAAGTTTATTACGAAGCTATTGATTTGGGATTATGTGATAGTTAATACTTAACTGTATATAATAGTATCCTCTCCTACTGAGTCACTATTACTATATACTGGATCGAAACTATTTCAGCTATTTAATTTTACTTGGCAGGGTCAGTTGTCTAGAGAGTAAAATTAAAAGGATATGGCATGTCTGGTCTTATGAAGAATAGTAGACGTCTTCCCAACGAAACATACTATTCTCAGGTTACCAGGCTGCTGGAGAATTAATTTTAAAATGGTAGAAGGAATCAAGTTAAAACTAATTTAAAGTTTTGTTCATCATAATTAACGATATTTTTTTAATTATGTGATTCTCATAATTAAAATGACTTTTAACCCACTCATTTTAATACTCAAAGAAAACAAACTAACGGGACCAAATTTTGTTGACGAAAAATGTTACTTGGATATAATTTTAATTACTAATGGTATTCATTCGATGCTAAAAAATGTGTTTGTTTCTGAAAAGAGTTTTTCCTCTCGGTCGAAAGGCATAAAGAAAGAAAAGGTTCAGAAATAAAGTGACACGATTTTCAGGGTAATTAGGGGATTACATACTAGTGTAAAAAAATCAAAAGACATATGCTTTCACTATAACTAGACACGGCACTGGAAAAGTTATGTCTAGTATTTCTCAGTAAGCAAAACAACAAAAGTAATTTTTGTTCACTGGTTGTGGAAATATGTTTAGCGGTGATATCTGCCGATACCTGGTGTGTAGATACGGGAGCCACTAATTATATCTGTAATTCTTTGCAAGGGTTCCAAAAAATTTGACAACTTAGTGATGAAAAGATTTACCTCAATATGGGTAATAATACAAAGGTAACATCTGTTACAGTAGAAAATGTCACTCTCAGTTTTGATAAATATCTTATTTTAATATTGAGATATTGTCTTTATGTTCCTACCATTAGAAGAAACATAGTTTTCATTTCTAGATTGGCTAAAAATGAATATTTAGTTTATTTTAATAACTCTGTAGTTATTAAGAATAATAAACGGGTTATCTCTTCTACTACATTGGTGGATGATCTTTATATTATTACTTCAATCTCTCCTACACTGCAACTAACTGAAATGAATAACACATCTATGTATTACCATATAAGAGAAAATTTTCTTCTTTAATGAACCAAACGATTTTTTGGCACTTACGCTTGAGTCATATTAATCTAAAAAAGATAAATAGACTGGTAGCATATGGACTTTTGAGTTCATTGAAAGTGGAGACACTTCTAGTCTGTGAATCTTGCTTAGAAGGTAAAATGATCAGGAGGCCCTTTTCGGCCAAAGGCTATAAAGCTAAAGAATCGTTGGAGCTGGTTCATTTTGATATATGTGGTCCTATAATAATCTGGGCTATAGGTGGCTTTGAGTACTTTGTCAGTTTCATTGATGACTACTTGGAGTATGAATATGTATGCATGATGCATCGTAAGTCTGATTATTAGGAAAATTCAAAGAATTCAAGGTGGGGGTAGAGAAGCGTTTCCGTAAATATATCAAATCACTACAATCAGACCGTAGTGGGGAATACCTCTTTAGAAAGTTTAAGGACTAGTTTTCATTAGAGGGGATTACATCCCAGTTGACTGCGCCTAACGCTCCACAGCAGAATGGTGTAGCAGAAAGAAGGAATAGGACTCTTATGGAGATGGTAAGGTCCATGAGGAGTTATTCAGGTTTACTCGATTCGTTTTGAGGACTCTCTTTAGAGACAGCAGCTTACATTCTAAACTTGGTACGTTCTAAGTCAGTACCTTCTACTCCCATAAAATTGTGGACCAGGCATAAGCCTAGTCTGAAACACGTTTGGATTTGGGGGTGTCCAGCACATGTGTTGAAAGGAAACGCAGGTAAGTTGGAATCGAAGATAGAAGTCTGTTTCTTTGTGGGGTATCCTATGGGAATGAAGGGTGATCTATTTTATAATCCTAAGGGTTAGAAGGTCATTGTTATCACTAATACCCGATTATTGAAAGAAGATTATATTATAGAACATAGGCCCAAAAGCAACATTGTTCTGGAAGAACTGAGAGGAAATACGAGTAGAATGGAAGAACAAGTCACTGATATTCTATTACCTCGTCGTAGTGGGAGGATTATTGGGACAGGTGTAAAATAAGAACAGAGTGCTGATGCACAGGGTTCAGATTCTGCACAATATGTTACTGCTAATACACATACACAGGTAGTACCTCATCGTAGTGGGAAGGTTATTCATCAACCTAACTGGTATATATTTTTGGAAGAGTCTTTTGATAAGATCCCAGCAGAACTCAATACCAAGCCATGTAACTATAATAAAGAACTTCAAGACAAAGATGTAATTCTTTAGCAAAGGGCTATGAATTCAGATATGGAGTCTATGTATTCCAATCAGGTTTGAGAACTTGTAGAACCGCCTAAAGGGATTAAACCCATTGGATGTAAGTGGATCTACAAGAGGAAGAGAAGAACATACGGGAAGGTTGAAACCTTCAAAGCTAAGCTTGTTGCTAAATGGTTCATTCAGAAAAATGGATCGATTATGAGAAAACTTTTGCACCGGTAGTCATGCTTAAGTCTATTCAGATTCTCTTATCCATTGCCGCTCATTTTAATTATAAAATCTGGTAATAGATGTCAAGACAGCTTTCCTTAATAAAAATCTTGATGAGTGTATTTATACGATACAACCAGACGAATTCATTGTAAAGGGTCAGGAGCGCATGTTGTATAAGCTTAAGAGATCTATTTTTTTACTTAAGCCGGCATCAAAGTCTTAGAACACTCGATTTGATCAAGCCATTAAGTCTTATGATTTTGTTCAAAGTCCAGATGAGTCATGTGTGTACAAGAAGTGTGACGAAAGCGTGGTGATCTTTCTAGTACTTTATGTAGATATATTTTGCTCATCGAAAACGATGTGGGGGTATTATTTACGATTAAAATATAGTTATCTGGGCAGTTTGACATGAAGGACACGGAAGAAGCCAGTCACATCATTGGGATCAAGTTTATGCAAGATTAAAAATAAAGGATGTTGGGCTTATCACAAGCAAAGTATATCAATGATATTCTTACTCGTTTTAGCATACTGGATTTCAAGAAAAGATTTCTCTCTTTCAGGTATGAAATCACTATATTCAATTATCAGTGTTCTATGACACCTGATGAGATAGAAAAAATAAAGGCGGTTCTGTATATTTCGGCAGTAGAAAGCCTCATATATGCTATGCTTTTTACTAAGCCCGACATATGTTTTACTATTAGCATGGTTAGCAGAAATTAGTCTAATCCATGGTACGAGTATTAGATTGCGGTAAAAAATATAATCAAGTACTTGAAAATGACTAAGGATTATATATTGGTTTACTAGGCAGACAGTCTAGTACCTTTGAGGTATACAGACTCAGATTTTCAGTCAGACATAGAACTTGCATCAGAAGACAACCTTGCAAATCATTTACAAAAAACTTGCCGGCTAAGACTTTTGATAGTGTCATGTAGAGGGCACGGGAGTCAGATGTAAGGCAGCATGATTTTGAGTATAAGTGGAGGATTATTAGGGTTAGTATATTGAAAATCATATTTTTAGTATTTAATTTTATTTTTAATAAAATTAATTTTTTATTTTATAAGAATCTTTATGAGTAATGTATGTGTATTATTTCTTTAATATTATGTATAGATGTCTAATATTTTATATAATATTTAATCTGGTGTATAGAGTACGACTTGCATACAAAAGATCAGATTTTAGGTTCGTACAGAATATAAGTTTTATTTCATGGTTTAGATGAAAATGGACATACCATCAGTACGACTGTAGCACAGAGTTTTAGTGGGTCTGTCTTAGTTACGAGAAACAGATAATAGCATCGTCTATTGTTCTAACTCTCTGTGCTAATACACTTTGTGTGTATTGAACGGGACACATTTGGGTAATTAATTTCATACTGAGTATATAAATTAATTCGTACCAAAAGGTTATTATGAATAATACTTATCCTCTTAATCTTGAAATAATTATTGATTTGCATATATTTAATATTCGCAATTTTGATTCATTAGAGGGTGCTATCTTAGATGGGTCTATATTCCCGGTGAATTGGATAGTGATATTATTTATATGGTGAATATTAATTATTGACGGAATCCACGTTCTGAAAGATCGAGATTGACGATACCCTCTTCAGAAAACTTATAAGTTTTGACATTACCAAACCTTACAGGTGGATTTGATTATTCGGTAGTCAAATAAGTTAAGCGGAAGGATTTAAGGAATACTAAGATGCTAATTAAATTAAATTGTCAGTAATTAAATTTAATTAACGGGTATCGAAAATTTTAACGTTGGGAGAAATGGTAAGCATTTAATAACAGAAGCTCAATGCAAGAAGGTCTTGAGATTATGGGTTAGAGTGCAATTATAGCTCTTTAGTTGTGTGAACTGTAATTCAGTTTTTTATGAAAATTGTAAAAATCGCTATGTGGTTTTCTTAATTGTGAAAGTCACTGATATGTGTCTGTGTTCCACTGGAAGTCTTACTCATAATTACTTCCCAGGTCCTTGCTGTAACCCTATAAATATGCGAGTAGGCTGAACCAGTTTCATAACTTGTCTTCTAAGACTAAAACTGTCAAGATTTTGTCGATACGAGTTCTCGGAGGATTATAGCCCACACTATATCCGAAAATTGCATAAGGGAATATAGTAGAAGATTTGACAGGAGTTTCAACTCGGATTCAAATCGAAGTTGAAGATTCGACCTGTAAAAATGTATTCTTCTAAATTAACTTTGGATGCACGAATTTTATTTTGATCGTTCGTCATCAAAAGTTTTTATCTAGAGCCTGTTTTGGCGTTTGCCCGTCTAGGTAATTTTTTTTAGATAATCGTTTGCAAAAACAAAGATCTTTACAGTTTTACATCCAATAAAAACCATCTGGTTATACCGTATAGATACACTCGTCAAGACTTCCATTAAGGAAAGCTGTCTTGACATTCATTTGTCAAATTTCGTAATCGAAATGAGCAGCAATAGATAAGAGAATTTAGATAAACTTAAGCATAGCTACCTGCGAAAAGGTTTCTTCATAATCGATCCCTTCCTTCTAAGTGAACCATTTTGCAACAAACTAAACTTTGAAGGTTTTAACCTTTTCGTCTACTCCGCTCTTCCTTTTATAGATCCACTTACATCCAATAAATTTTATCCATTCGGGTGGTTTTACAAGTTTTCAGACCTGATTGGAATACATAAATTCTATCTCAAAATTCATAGCCTTTTGCCAAATATCTACATCTTTGTCTTGAAGTTCTTCATTATAGTTACAAGGTTCGGTATATAATTCTACAGGGATCTTCTCAAAAGACTCTCCCAATAACATATACCGATCAGATTGATGAACAACGCTCCCACTACGACAAGGCATTACCCGTGTCTATGTACTAGCAGTAACACGCTGTGCAGAATTTAATCCAAGTGCATAAGCACTATGGTCATGATTTTCACCTGTCCCGATAATCTTTCCACTACGATGAGGCAATGGGATATTAGTGACTCATGGTTCCTCTTCCGTTCTACTGGTATTTTCTCTCATTTCTTCCAAAATAATATTGTTATTGGACTTGTGGTCCATAATATAATTCTCTTGTAAGAATCGGGCATTGATGCTAATAATGACCTTCTGATCATTAGGATTATAAAATAGACCACATTTTGTTGCCTTGAGATATCCCATAAAAAAATAGACTTTTGTCATCGATTCTAACTTACCTGGGTTCCCTCTCATCACATGTGCAGAACACCCCCAATTCTGTGGGAGTAAAAGATACTCATCATAGACCTTACCATCTCCATAAGAGTCTGATTTTTTCTTTCTACTACACTATTTTGCTGCGGAGTGCCCGGTGCAGTCAATTGGGATATAATCCATTCTGATGATAGGTAGTCCCGAAACTCTCCAAAGAGGTACTTTCCACCATAATCAGATCGTAGTGATTTGATACCTTTACTTAGATGCTTATTTGCCTCTGCCTTGAATTCTTTAAATTTTTCAAAATATTTAGACTTATGGTGCATCAGGTAAATATATTCATACCTTGAGTGGTCATCAATGAAACTAACGAAGTACTCAAAGCCACCTCTAGCCCAGATTGTCATAGAACCACACACATGAGAGTGATCCAGTTCTAACGGTTCTTTAAGTTTATAACCTTTGGCCGAAAAGGGCCTTTTGGTCATCTTACCTTCTAAGCATGATTCACAGACTATAAGAGCATCCACTTCTAATGAACTCGAAGGTCCATCTACTACCAATCTATTTATCATTTTTAGAGTAATATGACCCAAGCATAAGTGCCAAAGAAATGCTTGGTTCATTAAAGAAGAAAACTTTCTCTTATATGGTAAATTAGATGTGTTATTCATTTCAGTTAGTTGCATTGTAAGAGAGATGGGAGATACGATATACAGATCATCCACCAATGTACCAGAACAAATAAAATATTTATTTTTCTTCACAACCATAGAGTCATCAAAATGAACAGAATATTTGTCCTTTATTAAACTCGAGATTGAAATTAAATTTTTTCTAATCAAAGGTACATAAAGACAATCTTTTAGAAATAGTATCCTATCTCTACTAAAACCTAGAGTGACATCTCCTACTGTAATTGCTGCTACCCTTGTATTATTGCCCATATAGAGGTATATTTTTTCATCACTGAGCTGCCTGATTTTCTAGAACCCCTATAAAGAATTGCTAACATGTTAAGTGGCTCCCGTATCAACACACCAAGTACCGGTAGATAACACCACTAAACACTTTTCAACTACCAGTGAACAGAAATTACTTGATTTGTTCTACTTACTGAGAAAAAACAGACACTGCTTTTTTCATTGCCCAAAGTGGTTACAGTGATAGCACTTGTCTCTCAACTTCTTCACACCAGTTTTTGGCTCCTTAACTGCTTTTGAACTTATGCCTCCTTGTGTCTGAATATTTTTTTTCTTTTTACCTTTCGGCTTAGAGGAAGAACCTTTCTCAGCCCCATACACAGAACCTAGCTTCCTAAGAACACTTTCAGCTGCTTGAAATTCCTTAAGAAGATCTGCCAATGAAAAGTTGAGCTTGTTCATGGTATAGTTCAGACAGAACTGCTTAAAACTTTCAGGCAGTGACTGGAGTATGATATCGACCTGGGTTCTTTCATCAATTTCAGCTCATAGGATCTTCAGTTCATTCAGAAAACTGATCATCTTTAGAACATGATCCCTAACTAGAGTGCCTTCAGCCATATTTGCATTCATTAGAGATTTCATGGACACCTACCTAGCAGCACGATTTTGATTCTCAAATATTTTTTTGAGGTTCATAATCATGTCATAAGCACTAGACATACACTGATACTGATGTTGCAAAACATTTGATATGAAAGCCAAAATGTAACAACGAGCCATCTGACCAGCTTTCTGCCACTTTTGATGGGCCAGGGTTATTTGTTCAGCCGCCTCGACATCAAGTACTCGTGGATATATCTCAGTTAACACAAATTTATAATTCTCAACAGTTAAGATAATGTCCAATTTTTTTTTTCTCTCAACATAATTCGGTCCCGTAAGTTTGTTTTCTTTTAGTATTCAAACGAGTGGATTGAAAGCCATTTTAATCCTAAGAATCACATAATTAAAAATACCATTAATTATGACGAGCAAAATTTTGAATTTATTTTAATTTGGTTCTCTCTACTATTTTAAAAGAAATTCGCCAGCAGCCTAATATCATGTGAATAGCATGCCTCGATGGGAGGACGTCTACTATCCATCATTTGTTTAAACAGATTAATTCCTATTAATTTTACTATCTAGGCATCTAACCTTGCCAAGTAAAATTAAGTACTTGGCATAGTTTCAGTCTAGTATATAATAGCAGTGGCTTAGATGGAGAGGATACTATTGTAAACAGTTAAGTGTTAACCATCACCTAATCCTAAATCAATCGCTTTGCAATGAACCCTTCAAATGAAGAAGTAATCCACACTAACAATTATCTAGAATTATTCCTAAAAGAGGTTTGTATTTGCGATACCGCAATTAATCTATCCGATAGTAAGGAAGGTCTTACTGCTAACAAGCATAATTTAATTACATTGCCTACAAACTGGTGATGGAGACCGCAGAATTTATCTATGAATAAAATTTTTCTCCCACTTATATTTTTAAAATATTTTTTAGGGTTATAAAAATTCATTTAATTAAAATAAATTTATTAATTTGAAAAACCACACGATCTGAAAGAATCAAATATCTTTTCATATACACGATTCTAAAAATTTTGGTTTGCTAAACCATCTTTTCGGGGTTTAATGCATAACAAATAAAATTTAATAAATGCACAGTTTTTCCTTCAGCTTTTCAACTAAGGCAGTGATTAAAGGAATTTATTTATTTTATTTTCTGTTTCACATTTTTTGAAAAATAATAATTTGTTTAGATTAAATATTTTTTTATTTAATTAATTTAAAATCTAGAATTAATTTCTATGTTTTTTTCAAAATATCTGATTTTATGAAAACTCGTCTTAAATGTGATATTTTGTAAAAAAATAAAATATCTAAAGTTTTTGTATTTAATTAAAAATTTTAATTAAAATTTTTTATTTTATTTTTCTTTACAAAATATTTTAATTAAAATTAAAATTTTAAAATTAATTAAATTAATAAAAAAATAAAACAAATATACATCTTCCACGCAGTTTATATATATATATATATCGACTTTATGACTTTATGATCGAATCGAAACTCTGAAAAATTTTTAATTAAAACATATCTATGTAATAATCTATGTTCGAGTCTACTTCATGTATTCCGATTGCATCATGCTTCTTTGATATACTGTGATATACAAATATATCACTCGAAAATCAAAACATATCAGAATATCAGGTCAAAATAGCTCCCGACAACCAGACTACCGCCGGCCACCACTCATCGCTACCGACGCCGTCGCAGCCACCTATTTTTTCTCCATGATTTTTGCACTATTTTTTTCCTTTTTGAACTGTTTTTCTAGTGATATTTTACAGCTATTTTATGTCAGAAAATCTGCTCAAAATCAGTCTCGAAAACACTGAAAAAAAAACTATCAAAAAACGGCCTCAAACTGTCGCCGGTGAGCAATTTTTTAAACCAATTTTTTTACGTTTTGGGACATGTTTTAATACTGTTTTTAAACCTAAAAATTGCAGAAAAAACTGTTGGAAAATATGTCAAAAAATCGTAAAAAAAATCACAGTAATCCAGCGCCAGTGCCGCTGCCTATACTTCGTGTTCTTGGATATTTAAGAACAGGTTGAATATCCAAGAACGCGAGGGTCTGACGAGGGTTGCATACATTGCTCATTAAAAAATTCTCATAAAATAAAAAATTAATTTTATTAAAATAAAATTAAATACTAAAAACATAATTTTCAGTATACAATCCTAACAAAGTCGACAACTTAGTGATGATGAGATTTATTTGCATATAAGTAACAATACAAAGAAAATAATAGTTGTAGTGGGAAATGTCACTATTAATTTTAGTAGAGATCAGGTTTTAATAGTAAAAGATTGTCTTTATGTACCTTCCATTAGAAGGAACTTAGTTTTCGTTTCTAAATTGGTTAAAGACGGATATTTGATTTATTTTAATAACTCTGTGGTTATTAAGGTTAATAAATAGGTTATATATTTTGGTATATTAGTAGATGATCTTTATATTATTACTCCCATCTCTCCTACACTGTAACTAACTAAAATGAATAACACAACTATATTACCATATAAGAGAAAATTTCATTCTTTAATGAACCAAACGTTTCTTTGACACGTACTCTTGAGTCATATTAATCTAAAAAGAATAAACAGACTGGTAACAGATGGACTTTTGAGTTCATTGGAAGTAGATCCACTTTCAGTCTGTGAATCCTGCTTAGAAGGTAAGATAACCAAGAGGCCCTTTTTGCCTAAAGGCTATAGAGCTAAAGGACCATTGGAACTAGTTCACTCTGATGTGTGTAGTCCTATGATAATTCACGTTAGATGTGATTTTGAGTACTTCGTCAATTTCATTAATAATTACTCAAGGTATGGATACATTTATCAAATGCACTGTAAGTCTGAATGCTTTAAAAAATTCAAAAATTCAAGGCGAAGGTGAAAAAGTGTCTGGGTAAAAGTATTAAATCACTATGATCCGACCGTGACGGAGAGTACCTCTTTGGAGAGTTTAAGGACTACCTGTCATCAGAAGAGATTATATCCCAGTTGATTGCACCTGGCACTCCGTAGTAGAATGGTGTAGCAAAAAGAAGGAATAGAACTCTTATAGAGATGGTAAGATCAATGATGAATTATTCAGTTTTATCTGATTCGTTTTGGGAACTCGCTTTAGAGATAGCGGCTTACATTCTGAACTTGGTACCTTCTAACCCAGTACCTTCTACTTTTACAGAATTGTGAACCGGGTGTAAGCCTAGTTTGAAACACAATTGAATTTGGGGGTGTCTAGCACATGTGCTGAAAAGGAACGCGGGTAAGTTGGAACTAAATATAGAAGTCTGTTTCTTTGTAGAATATCTCAAGAGAATGAATGATGGTCTGTTTTAAATTCTAAGAATCATAAGGTCATTGTTAGCACCAATGCCCGATTCTTGGAAGCTAATTATATTATGGATCACAGGCCCAAAAGAAATATTATTCTGTAAGAACTAAGAGAAAATACCAGTAGAACGGAAGAGGAACCACAAATTACTGATATCCCATTGCCTTATCGTAATGGGAGGATTATCGGGACCGGTGCAAATTATGAACATGGTGCTAATACACAGGGTTCAGATTCTACACAGCGCGTTACTGCTAGTATACAGACACATATAGTGTCTCGTCGTAGTGCTATCAACCTGATCGATATTTGTTCTTGGGAGAGATTTTTGACTAGATCCTGACAAAACTAGATACCAAATCCTGTAACTACAATATAGCACTTCAGGTCAAAGATGCAAATCTTTTGCAGAGGGTTATGAATTCTGAGATGGAATCTATGTATTCCAATTAGGTCTGAGAACTTGTAAAACCACCCAAAGAGATAAAATCCATTGGATACAAGTGGATCTACAAGAGGAAGAGAGGAGTAGACTAGAAGGTTAAAACCTTCAAAGCTAGACTTGTTGCTAAAAGGTTCACTCAGAAAGAAGGAATCGATTATGAAGAAACATTTTCGCGAGTAGCCATGCTTAAGTCTATTCGGATTCTCTTACCATTGTCGCTCATTTCGATTATGAAATCTTGCAAATGGATATCAAGACAGCTTTTCTTAATTAAAATCTTGATGAGTGTATCTCTATGATACAACTAGACGGATTCATTATAAAGGGTCAGGAGCACATGTTGTGCAAGCTTTAGAGATTCATTTATAGACTTAAGCAGGTATCAAGGTCTTGGAATACTCGATTTGATCAAGACATGAAGTCTTTTGCTTTTGATCAGAGTCCAGATGAGTCATGTGTGTACAAGAAGCGTAACGAAAGCGTGGTGATTTTCTTAGTACTTTATGTAGACGATATCTTGGTCATCAAAAATGATGTGGGGGCATTATCTACGGTTAAAGTATGATTATCTAGGCAGTTCGATATAAAGGACTTGGGAGAAGCCAATCACATTCTTGGGATCAAGCTTGTGAGAGATCAAAAATAAAAGATGTTAGGCTTATCACAAGCAAAGTATAGCGATGATATCACATTCTTCATCAGGTACAAGTTAGGATGCATATCGCGATAACTCTGTGAACCTCATTTCATACTCTACCACATTCTTTTTCCCTTGTATAAGATCAATGAATTCCTACTCCTTCTCGTGCTTATAGAATATAGGTTTGTGCTGTTCGTCAAACACCTTAATGAAATGAACCCAAGAAATCTTATGTGATGCTATAGGGTCAGCTCCTAGCACCAGCATTTTCAACAACCTCTCAGTGGCTTCCCACCAGTTATAAGCCTCACCCTTAAATATAAAGGTTAAAAGATTGATCCTATCATCATTTGCCACCCTAAGTCTATCTAAAATATGTACTCCATCCCTCAGCCAATTCTTAGCTTTGGTAGGATTGACGGTTCCCACAAATTTCTAAGCACTAAAATCTTTAAATTGTTTAATTAAGGAGTTGTTGATCCTTCCAGTCTACATCGCAATCCATCTTGCATTCTGCTCCATCAGTCTCCCGATAACCTCTAACATTATAGCAGTTGGGTCAAGTTAGTTTACAAGTTCAGGTTGTTTTTGTCTAACTAGTGGAGACACTTCCTGATGCTCCTGTTAGACTATTCAGGGACAAATGATGCTCCATTCGAGTTCTCCATACTTCACCATATTAAAATAAGGTGTGAATTGGGTTCGATGCTAAAATATAACTCAAAGTCATAAAGAACAGAATAGGCAAATAAAACGAAGAATCTAAAATAACATAAGAGTCATTCCCCATTTTGATTAAACATACTCAGAATTCCAATTAGAAAACAACGTTGAGCTATCTTGATGCGATAACAAACTTGAACTTTCGAATAGGAATCTACGCCAGGACTATCTCCCGAATCCGAAAACATACTCAAACCTTCAATTTGGAACCTATGCCTAGCTAAGACACGTTTCTCAATGGATTTCAAAGATAGTTGAACGTCCAAAGACAAGAGTATGATATCTAAAGGCCTAAGTCGCACCATATCACGTAGCGCACATAAATGCTCTTAACCTACAGTCCACCACAAACCACTATAATAAATCTATAGAATCTAAAACCTAGGGCTTGATACCAAGAAGTCACACCCCACTCCTGCATGACACTCGACCTGTGCAGACGGAGCATGAACCCACCACGTCGCAGTGGCCTCAAAACGGTAAGACTTAAAACGGTCAAGATTATGGTCACTCATACATATCCAAACCAAAACATTCTTTTTTATTGATATTGGTTAAACATAAACATCAAGGAAACTCTATCCCATACTTCCAAGATAGGGATACACCATCCCACAAACATACATCATATTTAAACCCACAAAACATAAGTCTTATAATTATAATATCATACTACAAAACTCAAAAGATATCTAAACTCTGAACTCAAGCACTAGACGTTGATAATGGTGAACCAACTTTAAGCGACACTTGTTATCTGCAAGCACAAAGGTTACAGGAGAGCGCACTTAATATTAAAATGAACAAGACAAAAACACTCAATTTAAGAACACATACTAAACACTTTTAAAAAATGGTTTATCACATTATAATAAAACTTGCAAAGCAAAAGCACCGCATTTAGTTCAACCCATTTATCTCAAAATCTGTAAATATTTTTCTCGTCGTACGATGGTATAAAATATGGCTTACCCGCCACCACACATTGTAACCTTTTGTCATAATGAGATTTTTTAAGCCGCAATACATTAAGATCAATTCTCATAATACGTTTTAATAACCACATCTCATAATTATCATTCCTCATAATAAGGCTTCACAATTATAATGCAAACACTTCAGAGTGACTACTCCTACACAGGACAAACACTTTCAGAGTGACTACTCCCGTACAGGGCAAACTCTTTAAGAGAGACTACTCTAACACAGGGCAAATATTCTAGAGTGACTACTCCCACACAGGGCAAACTCTTTAACAAAGACTACTCTCACACAAGACAAACATTTTCAAAGAGACGACAGCCACATAGGGTAAACTCTTTAAGAGAGATTACTCCCATACAAAGCAAACAATTTTAGAGAGACCACACCCACACAGGGCAAAATTTTTAGAGTAACTATACCCACACAAGGCAAACATTCTCAGAATAACTACACCTACAGCGGACAAACCAAAGTATATTACTAACATCATCCATTTTCCACACGCATATCTCCTCTAATAATATAAATAGTACACTTGAACTAACAATGCTTCCACCACACAATGTCTCATACTAGTATTAATAACAACTCATGATTCAAAGATATGATCATAGAAAACATTTTAGATTTCTTTCAAAGATATGGATAGCATCATGGTATTTGAATATAAAAAGATTATACAATCACAAGTTCACATGGTTCGAAATATGAATATTTAAACATTCAATTATCATAGTTTGTACATTAAAATGCACAATAACTTTGGTTTCACATGTAACATTTGAAAGAGAACCAGCAAGTACAAGCAAATCAAAACTGAAAATGGGATCTTGAAATAAAGGTGGTCCCAAAAATATATATCAATATTAGAACAAGATAAACATGGTTTCTTTTATCAAACCTCAGTGGTTTGCATCTTAAATCTCAATCACAAGTAGTTATAAACTTTTTCTCAAATTCTATTTATTTTATAAAGTCGTGCTTTAAAAACACAAACATGGTGAGTTTTATAATAATTAGATAAATCTGACTTCAAAATGTTACTTGAATTCAAGAAACAAGATAAAAAAAACTATGTTACAAACTACCTGTAACTAATCAATAAGCTTTAAATCATTTTTAAAGCATAATTATATATCATGGTTCAAAGTAATACTAAACACTCTCACTTGGTTAAAATGTAACCCACTTTTCCTCGAACGAGTCAAACTTAAACTTTCGGTGATCACATCTCGGTGCCTAGCACACAACTAAAATAATAAATCTATAATGAATTTTATATGTAGGCGATTAAACTTTAAAATGGTGGTTTAGGGATTTTACTGTTAAAACTAGTTTATGGGGGCTAATTTTGTCATTATTTTTGGAAATCATACTGAGGTCCATTCTGGTCAAATTTTATGTCGTTGTAAATCTCTCAAGACCTACTTTTCAATATTTTAAATGTTGAAATCAGTCGAGACTCATACTAAAAACTAACGGTGATTGAAAGTGGCTATTTTGGCTAAAAACTAAATTTTTAGATAGTTTGTGTCTCGCTATTTATGCTAACATTTCATGTAGTAAAAGATGTTTTTAGCAAAAGTCATAAACATAAAAGTTGTAGATAATTTTTTTCCCTTTCTAGAACATCAAAAATCACCCAGAACAAAGGTCGGTAGAAGAAATGGAGCCTGTTTAAAGAGGCTGGTTAGTTGAGTTTCAAAAATTCGAGACAGTTTTTAGTTTTGAACTTTGGGCATAGTTTTGATGTGTAAAACGGCTTTTCTGAAGACTAACATAAATATTTACTTTTGGTGTGATACGAAAAACATTCATTTTTGGCTCGTTGTCGGAGACTTTTAGTACAGTCACAAGTTTTTATAACTTGACTTTGTTTCGATTTTTCTCTTCACCCCAATCAATACTCACATGAATTGCCTTATTCCGTTTCAGGTTTTCAAAGACTGACAAAGCAAGTAGAAGTCAGGCATCGCAGAGTTAAGGCAAATAGGTCATCTTGTCCAAGCATTTTAAGCTTTATTTTTGATGTTATTTTGTTTAACAGAGAAAACTAGAATTAGGGGGTTTGCGACCCACATTTAGTTTTTCTTTTCTTTTCTTTTCTGTCACCATAACTTTTGTGCATGCTTGATCACTGGTCATGTCACACACGATCGGCCCCGTTTGATCCAGAGATCAAACGCACCTTTAGACGTAATCGCGCGGCCTTGCAATCCTCTTCACCTCCCATCCCCAACCCTTCGATTAACATAACTCATACTCGAATGGAAGCCGCCAACCAGATCGACCCTCAGAATAAGCAGTTAAAGGAGTATTTTACTCCCTCGGTGTATATGTCGTCATCTTGCATTCAGTTACTCAATGTTGGGGATAGCATACTACGAAATTAAGTCCAATGTCATCCAGATGCTCACATCCTACTTTGGACTTAACAATGAGGATCCTTATAAACACATAGATGAATTCCTAGATTTCTATTCGACAGTAAAAATCAACAATAATCCCTAATGATGCCCTTAAGTTAAAACTGTTTCCCTTATCCTTGAAGGACAAAGCTAAACATTAGCTTAACTCTCTAGAAGCAAACACAATAACATTCTGGGCATAGGTATAACAAGAATTTCTAAAAAAGTACTTTCCTACATATAAAAATTAGATTACTTTTATTATATTTTATGTGCAACTCTTTTCGTGACTAGTTCATATTTTCTTAGTGGACGTAAATATTAGATGAAGAAGGCTTGTGAGCGCTTTCATTGTATCTTACATCCGTTACACTCCATTTGAACATTTATGTAAATAGAAATATTGATTTTAGGCAATGTTTGACACAACTCTCTATCTCACAGGCAATATCTTTTTCTCTTTGTATTACTTTCACGTTTTATTATATTTTCATGTCTTGAATTTTATTATTTTATTTCCTAAAATATAATTTTTGTACGCTTTATTGTAACATTCTAAAGCCCTTATTTTTTTGTGTTTCATATCATTGCTAAAATTCCATTTTAGCACCACTTCATTTGCATGTAATGGTAGGGTTTTCTTTCTTGTCTGTTATCAACTATATTTAAGTATCTATTTATATATTTTTTGTTAGCCTAAGGGCTTTTTTTTTTAGATTTTGATAATTTTTATAAATTATTTTCTAAGAATAAATTGATTTAAAAAGATAATATTTAATATTTTTAAAAAAGTAGTATTGACACAAAATGAACAAATATGTTGACGCATTTAACCATATGAGATAATTCATCTCTCAATGGATTAAACACTTAAATATTCTTGAATGAGAATATTTTGTATTGTCCCTAATTAAAAATTGAGTCAACACTTTAAAGCAAAGAATACTTGAAAATCTCAAGTGTATCAACACTTTTGAGCAAACGAGTTGACACCATAACATATCCGTTAAAATTGTTTCAGGTATCAAAAATTAGTGTCGACACAAATAGATTTTGGGTCGACACAAAAGAGTCGAAGCTCTCTATACTCAAAAAGAGTTAACACAAATTGAGTTTGAGTCGACACAAAAGTGGTTTATCACTTTTGTTATCCGGAATTTTGAGTCGGCACAAATTACAAAAGAGTCGATACAAAAATACCAAAATCACCTGCAGAATTTTATGAGTCGACACAAATTGAAAACGAGTCAACACAAATATTTCGAGCCCGCTTGAAGAAATTTTGAGTCGACACAAATCTCCCGAAGGTTCCTACAAAATTTTAGTGTCGATACCAAGACAAAATGAGTGGACACAAATTGCCCTCTCTGAAAATCTGAAGAAGAATTGAGTTGACACCAAAACCAAATATGTCGACACCGTTGTGTTTGTGAGAAGATTGCAGAAATCGTGTCATCCCCTTCGAAGATCAGAGTCGACCCAACCACTTAAAGAACCATGCCCTAGATATTTTGTGTCGACTGAAAAGCATTTGTGTTGACACCTGCGACGAAAATTCAAATTTGCGACAGAGTTCAACGGTTGGATTTTTTGCATTAAATGCCTTCACCTACCTCCAACGGTCATGAAACATCAAAAGCTTATATAAGGAGTTACTCATCAGCATTTAAAACACTAGAGACCTACAATCACTACTTTATTGCTTGATTCAAAGTCAAATTCTTCAAGATTTTATTTATTGCTTTAACTCCAGCTCTTGTATCTCATCTCTCTTTACCTATTCATTTATTGCCAATTAATTCTGTAAAGAGAGTGAGTAATACTCATTGAAACACTTTATTTGTTGTATCCAATGGTGAGTCACCATTTATCCTTTGAGTGAGTGAGTAAATCTCATCAAAAAAGAACTCAAGAGATTAGAAGAAAAATATAAGCGTATTTTTCGTAGGATCGTTTTGCAGTTATAAAATGTTTTGAATGCACCAGTAAGCATTCTGGTTTAGTGAAATTCTCAAGGGGAGTCTTAAGGAGTGGACGTAGGTTTGGAAGAAGTCGAACCACTATAAATTCTTGGTATCTGGTTCATTTTCTCTATTTCTAACCTCTTTAATAATTACATTGATTTATTCTCTTATTATACTTGTTGTATTTGTTTGTAATATTGAAAGGTTTTTAAAAAGATTTTAAAATTGTTATTATCTTTTTAAGATCCAATTCATCCCTTCTTGGGTTACCTAGATCTAACAATTGGTATCAGAGTTTATGCTCTTATTTTTTACTTAACAGTTTAAGAGTTTATATGGAAACTACTAGTATCGGAACTATCCAATCTGAAGGTTAGTCGATCAATAGACCTCCCATGTTCAATGGAACAAACTACAATTATTGAAAGGCTAGAATGAGAATATTTATTCAAGTCGTAAACTACGACCTTTGGAGGGTTATCATTAATGGACCCAGAAGACCTACCACTATCATTGAAGGAACAATCGTTCCTAAATCGAAAAATAAATGGACTGAAAATGACATTAGAGAAATTCAAAAGAATGCCAAAGTTATGAATTTCTTATATTACTTACTTGACTCCAATGAGTTCAATAGGATCTCTACATGTGATACTGCACAAGAAATATGGGATAGACTTGAAGTTATTCATGAGGGACTAACCAAGTAAATGAGTCAAAAATAAGCATGCTTGTATATAATTATGAATTATTTAAAATAAAGCCTGATGAAACTATTTCTAACATATTTACATGCTTTACTGATATTATTAATGAACGAAAATCTCTTTGCAAGATTTATACCAATGCAAAAATAGCGAAAAAAATTCTTAGGTGCATGCTTAAGAACTGGGAAGCTGAGGTCACAGCTATCTAAGAAGCCTAGAAGAATTTATTGGATATCTCATGACTCATAAGATGAATATCAAGATGGATGACAAGGATGACAACAAAAAGAAGAAATGTATTGCCTTCAAGTCCTCAACTCATGACGAAGAATTCAACGAAGATTCCTCAAGTGATGAGAATGAATATATGGCCCCCATCACAAAGAAGTTCAAACGATTTCTTAGAAATAAAAAATAAGGAGGAAGAAAGTTCTTCAAGAAGAAAGGACACAGAGGCGAGCCTACCAAATACAAGGGCTATTCAAGAAAATTCAAAACCGATCACAAGAAATATGAAATAATTTGCTATAAATGCAAAAAGCTCAGACATGTCAAGGTTGAATGTCCTCAGCTCAAAAAATAATTCAAAAAAAGCTTCAAGAAGGCTATGATATCCGTATGGGGAGAAAGCGATGACAGCAGCTCCGAGAACGAAAGAGAAGAAAATAAGATTGCAAATCTATGTCTCATGACTAAGGAAGATAATGAGGTAACCCATGACTCTTTCACTCTTGATGAATTAAAAATTTCATTTGAAGATTTACATGATCAATTGAGAAGAATTGGTGCTAACAACTCTATTTTTAAAAAGTTAGTTATTTCTTTCTCAAGTGAAATTGAAACCTTGAAAAATAAAAAACTTGCTTTATCAAAACAACTTTATGTTTTGAAATATGAAAACAAGGTTTTGATTGAAAATGTTGAAGATCTTACCAAAATTGTTTATAAGTTCACTCAAGAAAAGAACAACTTAGACAAATTTCTCGACATGCAAAAATGTGTTTTCGACAAATTCGGGATTAGGTATAGACCAAAGAATAAACAAAAGTTCTTAAGCAATATCTTTGTCAAGGCATCTTCTAATCATACAAATGCTACTTGTTTTTATTTCTATGAACATGAACACATTGTCACATATTGTTGACATAGAAAATATTCTAATCTACCTGTCAAGAAAGTTTGGATTTTTAAGGAAACACATCCTCAAAGAACTAACTCCAAAGGACCCAAAAAAATTTAAGTACCAAAAATTAAAAATTGATTCTTCTTACAGGTATGTTTCAAGTCCTCATTCAAAGAAAGAATGTGGTACCTTGATAGCGCTTGCTCAATGCACATGACAGGTGACCAATCTATGTTTGCATCCCTCAAATCAAAAGATGGTGGATTTGTAACATTTAGAGACAATAGCAAAGAAAAAATCATAGGAATCGATTGTATCGGTAAAATTTCTTCCCCTTCTATTGTAAATATTTTGCTTGTTGATGGTTTGAAGCATAACCTTCTTAGCATAAGCCAACTTTGTGACAAAGGCCACAAAGTTGTCTTTGATCATGCTAAGTGTGTTATTATAAATTCAACCAATAACAAAGTTATTTTTGAAGGTCATAGGCATGAAAATATTTATACATTTTCTCTAATAATCTTTTCAAAAATGATACCAAGTGCTTAGCCGTCTTGAGTGATAATAGTTGGTTGTGGCATAGAATGCTTGGACATGCACACATGAACTTAATTTTTAAACTTTTGAAAAAAGAATTGGTGATTGGGTTACCCCAAATTAAATTTGAGAAAGATAAAGTGTGTGATGCATGTCAACAAGGTAAACAAGTTAGAAGTTTTTTTCATTTCAAAAATGAGATTTTAACTTCTAGGCCTTTACAACTATTGCACATGGACTTATTTGGTTCAACAAGGACTTTAAGCCTTAGAGGCAAGAGATATTCCTTTGTTATTATTGATGACTTCTCTAGATACACTTTGGTGCTTTTTCTAGCTAATAAGAATGAAATATTTGTCTTTTTTACAAAACTGTCTCGAAGAGTTCAAAATAAAAAAAGTTTTCAAATCACAAATATCCGAAGTAATCATGGTAGAGAATTTGAAAACAAAAATTTTGAAAAATTTTGTGATGAAAATGATATTAACCATAACTTCTCTGCTCCTAGAACCCCTCAACAAATTAGAGTTGCTGAGAGGAAGAATAAAACAATAGAAGAAATGGCTAGAACCAAGCTATGTAAAAATAATCTACCACGATAATTTTAGGCCGAGACTGTCAACACTGCTTATTTTATCGTGAACAGAGTCATGATAAGAGCTTCTCTCAAGAAAATTCCATATGAGTTATGGAACGAAAGAAAACCTAACATCGGTTATTTTCACGTCTTTAGGTGCAAATATTTTGTTTCGAACAACAACAAAAAACTTTTGGGCAAGTTCAACGCAAAATCTGATGAATGTATTTTTTTAGGATATTCTTTATCTAGCAAATCTTATAGAGTTTTCAACAAAAGGACCCTAATTGTTGAAAAATCTATACATGTTTTTTATGAAGCTAATCTTGATTCTTCAAATGATTTTTGTGAAGATAATGTGATTGACATAGAAAAAGGTGTTGAAAATACTTCATCAAAGAAAAGAAAGAACTACATCATGAGAAAACTTTATATCCTCAACAAAATGAAGTCCAACAGACTGCTGGATCTTTAAATCCTAAAAATTCAGATTTGTCCAAAGAGTGGAGGTATTCTCATTGTCACTCAAAAGATTTTATCATTGGTAATCCATCTCAAGGTATCAAAACTCAATCTTCTCTATATAATATTTGTGGTAATTTAGTATTTTTTTTAAAGACTGAACCAAAATATTTTGAGGAAGCCAAAAACGCTGAGGTTTGGACTTTAGCTATGCAAGAAGAGCTTAACCAATTTGAAATAAACAAGATGTAGACTTTAGTTCTAAGACCTGGGAGCACTCTATCATCAGTATAAAATGAATTTTTAGAAACAAAATAGATAAAAATATAGTAGTTCTTTGGAACAAATCTCGATTGGTAGCTGAAGATTACAATCAAGAAGAAGGCATCGACTTTCATGAGACTTTTGCTTCTATAGCTAGGCTTGAAACCATTAAGATGTTACTTGCTCTTGCATGTTTTAAAAATTTTAAACTCTATCAAATGGATGTCAAGAGTGCCTTTTTAAATAGTTTTATCTCGAAAAAAAATTTTGTAAAATAATCTCTTAACTTTGAAAATTCAAAATTTTCAAACCATGTTCATAAACTTACCAAGACTCTTTATGATTTAAAGCAACCACTTAAAGCATGGTATGAAAGGCTAAACAAATTTTTGATTGAAAATGAGTTTTCAAGAGAAAAAATTGATACCACTCTTTTCATTAAGTCTCAAAGAAATGATATTCTAGTTATCCAAATTTATGTATATGACATTATTTTTTGTGCAATTAATGAATCTATTTGTAAGAACTTTGCTAAGTGTATGTAGGGAGAATTTGATATAAGTATGATAGGAGAACTCAATTACTTTCTTGGACTTCAAATCAAGAAAACACAAGATGGAATCTACATCAATCAAGCTAAGTACACAAGGGGACCTATTGAAGAGGTTTGATAAGCTAAAAGAAAAATCCATGGGAACCTCGACGTGTCCTACAACAAAACTTAACAAGGACAAAAATGGTATAGCAGTAGATGAAAAGAGATATAGAGGTGTGATATGATCTCTATTATATTTAACTATTAGCCATCCTGATATAATGTTTAGTATTTGCATGTGCGCTAGATTTCAATTTAATCCTAAGGAATCACATGTGACCGCCGTTAATCGCATCTTTAGATACGTCTTAGGTACACGAAAACTAGGATTATTCTATCTTAGAGGAATGGTTTTTGAATTATTTGGCTATTCAGATGCTGATTTTGCCAGATGTAAATTGGATAGAAAAAGTACAAGTGGAACCTGCTAATTCCTATGACACTCACTAATCTCTTAGTTTAGCAAGAAACAGAACTCAGTAGCCTTGTATATAGCCGAGGCTAAGTACATAGCAGTTGGAAGCTGTTGTGCACAAGTTCTTTTAATAAAATAACAACTAAAGGACTATGGTTTTTGTTTAGATTATTTTTCTATAAAATGTGATAATACAAACGCAATAAATATATTCAAGAACCCAATACAACACTCCAGAACCAAACATATTGAGATTAGATATCATTTTATAAGAGATCATGTGCAAAAAGGTAATATTGAACTTGAATCCATAGGCACAAATTACCAACTTGCAAACATATTCACAAAACCTTTAAATGAAGAAAGAATATGCTACATAAGAAGAGAAATTGGTATGTTATGTGCTTCAAATTCATAATTAATATGTCATATTAATCATGTCTTTTCAATGCATTTTAATGCTTTGGATATTCTTTATTGATATGTAAAATATGTCGACACCACTTGAAAAAGTGTCGAGTCATATGTGCTTAAGTTGACCAAAAGCTGTACAGAAGAGACGTTGCGGAAAAAAGTGTCGACCCCTTTCTATATAGTGTCGATTCAAATTCGATACCTAACTCTCGGTAAATTTGGGTCGACCCAACCCTTAAACGTGTTTACTCAAACAGCCGAAAGTGTCGACTCTTTCTGAAAAAGTGTCGACACAATTTCTTATTTTGAACACCCACACTCACGAAGAAAAGTGTCGACTCAAAAGACATTTGTGTCGAAGAGGCACCGGACCTCACATGCCGTGTCGTTTCCCCTCTCTTTCCACAATTGTTCATCTCCCGCTGTTTTTCACTTCTTTGAAAAATGAGTCGCCCTCATCTTCACTCCTCTATTCGATCCCTTATCTTCAATCCAAGATGGCTCCTAAAACAACGGGTAAAGGCAGTAAGCACTCTGGCGATGCTAGCCCTTCAAACCCTAGGGCTTCGAAGAAGAATAAGAAGACGACTTCGACAGCGACAGCGACAGCGACGGTGACAAGAATAGAAGCGGTTGCAATGTCAGAGGTAGTAAGTTTCAAATCTGCCAAATTTCAACAATTCTACTTCTCTTCCTTCATCAATCGAAAGGTAATCCCTGGAGGCTTGATTGATTTCACTTTCTATGATTTAATCAAAATGCAGTTTAAAGACCTGTTTTCCAATCTCGAGTGGGAGAGACTAATACAAACTCGTGACCTGCATTATCCAACTTTAGTAAAACTTTTCTATGCTCACATTCACATCGCATCAATTCTGAGCACTACCATCACCACCTGAGTGAATGGAACATAGATACATTTTACCTTTTCCATTCTCAATGAGATTCTTTGCATCCCTGAAAGTGAAATTTTTGTTCCTTGCAACAAAAGATCTATTGAAATTGAGGAATTTTCTTTTCATGACGATGTTCGTCAAGTTTTTAAAGTTGATGAGATTGACCCTTCCAAAACCCTTGAAGCAAACTCTCTCAAGCCTGAGATGAGGATTCTTCATCATATGGTCAACCATATTTTCTTACCCTAAATAGAAAAATTTGGAGATGTTTCTTATATACACATTTTTATTATGTGGTACATCTTAGAGCAGAAAATCCTAAATCTAGGTTTTCTCTTCATTCCTAATATGCCCCAATCCCACAGAAAATCTAACTCCTCCCTTCCTCATAGAATGTTCTTAACCAAAGTCTTTCATCATTTTGGCGTTGATTTAACTGCTGAGAAATTGGTTCCCTTCTCCAAGCATGATTTGTATGGTGCTTCTACCTTGAAGCATATGCAAATCTCCAAAGTTGACGGAGTTTAGACCACTCGCCATGGCACTCCATCAGTTCCTCGCAATCCATCTGCACCTCAAGATTTCTTCCACATTCGAGCAGATTTTGATTCACCTACTCGACCATCTGTTAGGTCAAACACACTTGGACCTTCCAGTGCTCCATCACATACTCCCTCTCCTCCTGTTCACCTTGATGTCCCATATGCTCCTTCCACCTCTTCTGCTGCTCCTCCAGTTGATCTCTCTAAAGTAATTTCTTTTATCAAAGGTCTCTCATCTTTCTTGTCCTCCTTTCAATCTAAAATTGACCAAAATATGTTTAACCTTAATAGCAACATCTCTTCCTTATCCGACAAAGTAAAACACTTTGACAAAACAAACCGTGCCCTGTGCCGTGACGTTGAGAATGCCATCGATGCTGGGAGAGCCTTGTACAAGACAATGGACAACAGTCTTATCTCCATAGTCAATTGTAATAAGGCGATCATTCAGCAAGTTCGCAAAGAATACGACCAAGGTATCAACACAGCAGTTCACACCAGCTCTCGCAAGGTTGAAGAGCATCTAAAATGGCTACAAGAAGCTTTGAGAAAACAATTCAAAGCCAAGGAATCTAAAAAAGAAAAGGCTGCCAGATTGAAGCGTGAAGCTAATTTAGCCCTTACTGCTGCATTAGATGCTATGGCTGCGGCAGAGAAGAAGGATGAACGAGCCTTCACCTCAAAGGAAAAAGCCTCAGAAAGTCACCAAAAACAAGAAGAGAAAAAGAAGTTCAAGAAATTCATGAACTATCAGTGATTACACCTCTTTTGATGATTTCAAAAGGAAAAAAGAAAAGGAGAGAATGAGAGAAGATTTGAAGAAAACATTACAAACATTTATCATTCAATAGTTTTTATGGTTGATTTTGAAAGAGAGGTTGTATTGTTAAACATACATTTATATCCTTGTTGTGTGTGATGATGTGTTGTGATGTTTTGAACATACTCTTATGGATGAATGTTTCAATATATGCTTGTGATGTTAAATTTCTTTTGATAGCATACTCTTTATACATTCTATGATTGTTGTTTGGAATTTGAAAATCACTTTGAACATATTTTAATGCACAAATTTTAATAAACTCAAAATGCTTCTGAGTTAATGTTGCAAATCATCTTATAAGTGTATATTGTACTGTTGATTGTATGCCTAGCTTTTGAGAATGTATATCTTGTTTAAGGTATATCGATAAGGGGAGAACACTTGTTGAAAATATTTTTAAATATTTTTTAAAGAATATTGAAATTGTTGCAATCATAAAAAAAAAAAAAAGAGGAGATTGCTAGCCTATGAGCTTTTTATTTAGATTTTGATGATTTTCATAAATCATTTTCTAAGAATAAATTGATTTTAAATGATAATATTTAATATTTTTAAAAAGAAAGAGTTGACATAAAATGAACAAATATGTTGACACATTTACCCATATGAGATGACTCATCTCTTAATAGATTTTCACTTCAGTATTCTTGAATTAGAATATTTTGCGTTGACCCCAATTGATAATTGAGTCAACACTTTAAGACAAAGAATACCTGAAGATCTCAAGTGTGTCAACACTTTTGAGCAAATGAGTTGACACCCTGACATATCCATTGAAGATGTTTCAAGTATCAAAAATTAGTGTCGACACAAGTATATTTTTGGTCTACACAAAAGAGCCAAAATTCTCTGTACTCAAAAAGAGTCGACACAAATTGAGTTTGAGTCGACACAAAAGTGGTTCATCACTTTTACTATCTGAAACTTTGAGTCGACACAAATTGCAAAAGAATCGACACAAAAATACCGAGGTCACTTGCAAAATTTTATGAGTCGACACAAATTGAAGACAAGTCAACACAAATATCCTGAGCCCACATGAAAAAATTTTGAGTCAACACCAAAGTCCAAATGAGTCGACACAAATCTCTTGAGGGTTCCTGCAGAATTTTAGTGTCGACACCAAGACAAAATGAGTCGATACAAATTGCCCTCTCTGAAAATCTGGAGAACAATTAAGTCGACACCAAAACCAAATGTGTCGACACCATTGTGTTGGTATGAAGATTGCAGAAATCATGTCGACCCCTTCGAAGATTAGAGTCGACCCAACCACTTGAAGAACCATGCCCAAGACATTTTGTGTTAACCCAAAAGCATTTGTGTCGACAGAGAGTTTAACAGTTAAATTTTTTACATTAAATGCATTCACCTAACTTCAACGGTTATGAAACCTCAAGAGCTTATATAAGGAATTACTCCTCAGCATTTAAAACTCTGGAGACCTACAATCATTGTTCTATTACTTGACTCAAATTCTTCAAGTTTTCATTTATTGCTTTAACTCTAGCTCTTGTATCTCATATCTCTTTACCTCTTCACTTATTGCCAATCAATTCTGTAAAGAGAGTAAGTAATACTTATTGAAACACTTCACTTATTGTATCAAATGGTGAATCACCATTTGTCTTTTGAGTGGGTGAGTAAATCTCATCAAAGATATTAGAAGAAAAATAGGGGCGTGTTTTTCGTAAAATCATCTTGCAGTTGCAAAAAGTTTTGAATGTATCTGTAAGTATTCTGATTTAGTAAAATTCTCAAGGGGAGTCTTAAGGAGTGGACGTAGGTTTGGAAGAAATCGAACCACTATAAATCCTTGTTGTCTGGTTCATTTTTTTTATCCTTAATCTCGTTAATAATTGTATTGATTTATTCTCCGATTATACTTGCTATATTTGTTTGTAATATCAAAAGGTTTTCAAAAAAAATTTAAAATTGTTATTATTTTTTTAAGACCCAATTTACCCCACCCCCCCCCCCTATTGGGTTTCTTAAAACTAACATATTTGTTGTCGAATAAGGGTGCGGAGCTTTGCGGTTACGAAGACAAAAAGCCAAGCAGTTGTTGTGGATATCCCAATTTGAGTTTGTCATCTACGAGCCATGATGCACCTGTTCGCGATGGTGGTCTCATTTTACTGCAGCATGTTAGATGACTTACGGCCACAGGTCTAGTTGCACTTTAGGTACTTCTATTTTGATCTTACGTTTGCATTTTGTTTCTTTATTAATATTTCTTATCTTTTAATTAAAGAAAAAATTAATTAGGAGTCTTATTTAGTGGATTTGTCTAGAAATAAGTTTTAATTACTTTTTGACTATTCTATAAAGTTCTATTTTTTAAATATATAATTACTTTAGACAAATATAGCCTTATATGAATCATTAATAGATGTATACTTCATCTCTCTGCATTCCAAATCCCCTCAGCATCTCCTCTTCTTCCTCACTCAAAACCTTCGCTTCAGACATCATCCTTTGTAGTGCTCGATGCCTAAACTAACCACCACATCCCCACAAACACCAACAACACAACATAAAGAACCAGTATTTATGGATTGTGCATCAATTTAGACAAAATCGAATTGGACCTTTTTTCGCGATTTTGCAAGCCTTATAGGTAGTTCTTGTAATGATTCTCAATGAATTGCTTCATCCTTTGAATTGCTTCATTTTGCAAGCCTTTCAGCAAGTTCCACGTTGAAACTTTGATCGGGCCTTGTGTTGAGAGGCCTCAGCTTTATCATTCCTTCACCAGCGTCCATCTTTCGACGAACACCAAACCCTAAAGATCAGATCTAGCGTTGAATCTTGGTAGTGAAATGAGACATTTCACAATGTCTCGTTTTTCTTGTCATAAGAGATATTTTTTCAAAACAAATGATACATTTTATTTTATTACATTTCATACATGAATGAATCACTATTTATTACGTATGAGACATTTTTTTTCAAAACAAATGTCTCATTTCTTGTCATATACGGCATTTTTTAAAACAAATAATGCATCTTATTTTATTACATTTTTTCAAAAAATATCTCACTTACAGAAATGAGATAGTATCACAATGAAAATTTTTCTATAGAACAATTAAGTCGACACCAAAACCAAATGTGTCGACACCATTGTGTTGGTATGAAGATTGCAGAAATCATGTCGACCATTTCGAAAATTAGAGTCAATCAAAAGCGATGAAAAAATTTTCATCGCTTTGGAGATAGTATCACAATGAAAATTTCGAACAAGAAATTTGAGATATCTCATTTGTCCATATATATAGTTTTGGGAAATGTAAGTAGCATAATGACCATAGCTAGCTAGCATCAATTCATAAAACTTGGTTGTTTCTTTTGCGAATGGAATGTTTTAGGTCTGTTCCATAGATAAATCAGAGTTCTAATTTATTAACAAATGCATAAGTCAAATGTCAATTTCAGACAAATTGAAATTTTTATTGTATCTTCCCACGTGATCCAACAACATGGTTCTACTAACAATACAAAAAAGTATTAGATACTCCAATCATATACTATGTAGGTAATAACACATAGTGCTCTTAATAAAAAAAATATTTAATGTACATTAAGTGGATCACTTTTGTCTCTCGTCTATTGTACAATGGTGGATTCACATTATTTTACTTAAATTATTTTTTGCCACGAATACAAGCACTACATAAACAACGCTAATATGATACATGATACTTCAAAACTATCAAATAATTAAGCCAACAATACTCACTCTGTCACTCTTGACTCTTAAACATGTTGCCCAAGGAACATTCAATCCGACAACTACGTAAATACTTTTAAGACATGAAAAAAATCTACTAAAAGGTCAGCCTATTGGAAATAAAAGGAAATTTAAAGAGAGGATCTGGATTTGGATCTGGATTTGGATCTGGTTGGCTTGGCTCATGATTTTGTTAGAAAATTATAAGAGAACTGGGTCACCGTAAGCCGAATGCGACAATTATATGGCGCCAGAAAATTAATGCAGGCCCCACTTTCCTAGGAAATAATTTGTAGAGGAGAATTGAAGTATGAGACTATATTATTAATTTAGAAAAATATTTATATTTTATATTTGGATATTAAATTGAAATTTAAATAAATACTAATTTTTTAGCTTTTGACCAAAATTTGAAACTTCTACTTTATTAAAAAAATTAATTGCACTTTCTTTTATCAAATTTGATCTACTTATTTCAAATTCGATGTGCTTGTTTCAAATTTGATCTGCCTTATTAACTAGTTATTACCCATATGTAAAATTACTCAATTATCTAATTTTATTAATATAAGAGTAAAAATTAATATTAATAATTTAATAATTATTAATTAGTTAATTAATTAATTTTAAGACCCTGAATAAAAAGTATGAATTTATTAGTTTTTTATTTTATGAAGATAAGAAAAATAACAAAATAATAAAATTAAAAACTAAATTATATTTTTATTAGATTAGTAAAAGAAAAAGTAATATCAATAAATGTTCTTTTATTTTTTAACATCGAAAGAAATAAGAGAGGAGAGAGAAAAGAAAATGAGAAATCAAGTTTATTATATTTTAATAATTAAATTTTTAACACTTATATAAATATCATGTCAAATTATTCTATTTTGTTATAAATTACGCAGCAAATAACTAATTTTGAACAAACCTAGATATTTTTATTACAAGTTAGTACCTTAGAAAAGTTACCCTGAATAATCTAAGAATTTAAAAATAAATTAATCAAATTTACTTAAATGTGTGAAATCAAATTAGGAATCACTCTAAATTAATAATTTAATATTTTTTTATTTTTGAATTTTGAGCTAACCCATCCTAACAAGCGGAATCGGTACCGTGTTACGTTCCAATGGAGAGCATGCTCATGTTGTGTTTTAAATAGCATATTTTTTAAATAATTTCTTATGATCTAATTCGTTCATTATGTAGAATTCGTCGAATTTATTTAGTACGTGAAAATTTATATTCATCCGATATCTGTAGATAAGTTATTGAATAAGATCTTCTAATATTGTTTTATAAATAAATAAATTTATAATTTATAAAAATATTATTAAACAAATATTACTGAATCACTTAGTTACAGGTATTAAATAAATTTAATTTTTTACATACTAAACAAACTCAGCGAGTTTTATGTAATAAACAAATTAAATCATAATAAATTATTCAAAAAATATACTCCTTAAAATACAACACGAATGTGGGCACAGCACAGCACGCTACCCAAATACCAGACCCTTTTATTAACCTAAAAAGTCAATTAAAAGTCAAAAGTTAGACGTACACGCCACACAATTTGGTATTGACTCCATTAATATCACATTAAAGTGTCAAATAGTGACACGTTTCTATCATTATGCTTGTAAGACAAATCTACTTGTGGTTCCATTAGAATTGTTCACAAAAATCAATGCAAATTGTTTGCTCTGACTAAGGTTTTGATTTGTAACTGGCTTAGAAGTTTTTTTTTTTTTTTTTTAATAATTTTAGTTTTAAAAAATTTAAATTAAATTTATAGTAAGTTTTTTGATAATTTAATTTTTAAATTAATTTTTTTTATGTTAATTATTTGGATAAAAAGTTAAATTTTTTACTTTTTACTCAAAGTGAAAAATTTTACTATTTCATATGTTTTATATTAACAATTATATATAGTTGGCAATGGTAGTAAATAAGTTATGAATAAATGGTATTATCTTATTTAAAGGTGGTTAGAATTTAAATAGAATATTCTGAGAATTTGTGTTTTAATTTAATTTTTTAATTTTTTAATTTTTTTATTGTTTTACCAAACGGGCAAACTAATTTTGAACAAACCTAAATTTTTTTGTTACTGGTTGGTCCTTGGAATAATTTTGAGCGGCAATAATAATTAATATACCATGAAATTAGAAAAGTTACCCAGATTAATCTATGAATTTAAAAATAAATTAATCAAATTTACTTAGATGTGTGAAATCACAAATTCGAGTAATCTTGATCTATTCATTTGAAAATTAGGGATCATTCTAATTTTTTTCTTTTTTCTTTTTTTGAATTTTGAGCAAACCTAATTTGTCCTAACAGACGCGACGACCAGCCACTTTTGTTCACCTGAAAAATCGATTAAAAATGAAAAGTTAGACGTGCAGGATTTGCTCTCTATCCATTAATATCACATTAAACTGTCAAATAGTGACATGTTTATATTATTATGCTTGTAAGACAAATCTATGGTTACGTTAGAATTGTTCACAAAAATCAATGCAAATTGGTTCCCCTAAAAAGAGTAACGGTTTGATTTCAGTCTCAAACAATTAAAAATTGTTTTTTTGTAATTTAATTTATCGATTAGAATTTTAAAAATAAATAAATAAATTATATTAACCTCTCCTAAAATTTTTAAACCCACATGTTTGGACAAATTACATGACCTCACTTACCGTTAATTACTTTTGAACGGCATTAATAAAAAATTTTAAATAACAAAAGTATAATTTCCCCTCTCTCTCTCTCTTACCGTTAATTACTTTTAAACAGCGTTAATAAAAAATTTTAAATAACAAAAATATCCTTCCCCATCTATCTATCTATCTATCTATATATATATATATATATATATATATATATCTCTCTCTCTCTCTCTAATATCTCAAAAAACAAAAAGAAAAAGAATAAAAATATATAACTAATTAAAATAAATAATTATAAATCTAATTTTTATAATTAATTGGGGTGGGGTGGGGTGCGGCGCCTGTTCTGTTCTTCTTCTTTTTTTGTGCTATAACACTCACAATCAATTATAAAATATAAATTATTTCTCGATCGACAACGTTCATTACCCTTTTGACGACCTAACGCTGCTAGTGAACGGCTTCGTTCGCATATAAATTATTTTTAAAAATTAAAACTGAAATATTATCGTTTTATAAATTTTATAAAAAGAAAAAAAAAAAAAGAAACAGAATTCTGTGATGAGGGGTAAAATGGGAATATAATGATCGACAACGTTCACTACCTTTTTGACGACCTAACGTAGTTAGTGAACGAATTTGATCGCCGATAAATTACTCTGGCGAATTCAAACTACCATTTTATTATTTTATAAACTTCATAAAAAGAAGAAAAAAAAAAGAAGAAACAGGCTGCAGTTTGAAGGGTAAAATGAAAATAAATTTATTGAAACAAACAGTGACTAACAGAATCCTAACGGTTTAGGGTTGACTATAACAACATTTAGGCCTGTAAGGGGTGTAAGGGGTGTCAGTGTAATTTGTTCAAAATAATATAATTGACTGTATTTGACCGAAATCTCATGGGAGGCCAGTGTAGTTTATCCAAAAAAAAATCATATGAACTGTTGCAATTATTGGGATTTAAGCTCCGTTTGTTTCAACATAAAATATTTTTCATATAGAATATTGTTATAAAAAAATATTTTACCGTTTTTGTTTTCTAGTGTTTAGTTGATACATAAAAAAATATTTTCAAAATAAAAATTTTTATTGTTAAATTAAAATAAGATATTTTTCACAACAAAATTATGAAAAATAGTTAGATCTGGTTTGATAGCTCGTGGAGCTTCGTTACAGTTTGGGATAGCTTTTCACGTAATTTTTTTCGTAACTTTTTGTTTTGTCTTTTTTGAATATTTTTTGTTTTTTTGGTCTAAATTTTTTATATTTCCGATTTATCATTATAAAATAAATTTAAAAGTATATGTCATTTTATCTAGAATAACAAAAAAAAATTTTAAAAATATCATAACGTTAAAAAAGGGTATGAGTTTTTTTTTTAAAAAAAATTAGTTATTTATTTTTATTTTTCTAATTTCTTGTAAAGAGAGAAGTTTAAAGAGTATCATTATTTAAATTAACGTAAAACAATAACTAAAAATGAAAAAAAAAACATTAAAAAGCCATTTTAAAGCCTTTTCATCTTATATGAACTTTATTTAAAAAAATAATTATTTATTTTTACTTGTTTTGTTTCTCGTAACGAGATATGCTTAAAAAGTATCATTATTTGAATTAATGCAAAAAAAAGGTCATTAAAGACGCAAAAAGCCTTAAAAAGCCTTTTTATGAATTTTTTTGTCTTATATGAATTTTTTTTATTAAAAAAAATAGTCATTTATTTTTACATTTCTAATTTCTAATAATGAGATAAATTTAAAAAGTATCATTATTTAAATTAATGTAAAAAATTCATTAAAGACAAAATAAAAGTTTTTAAAAGGTCTTAAAGTGTCATTTTAAGGCTTTTTTCGTCTTATATGAATTTTTTTAAAAATAATTAGTTATATTTTTTATATTTCTGCTTTCTCATAACGAGAGAAATTTAAAATGTATCATTGTTAGAATTAATATAAAAAAATTAATAAAAATATAAAAAAAAAGCACAAAAAAAACCTTAAAAGGACTATTCTAAATAGTAGTCTCCACCGTTGTTAGCTTATGTTTCTTTATTTTAGAAATCGAAATTTCTTTTATAAATTTGGGAAGGATCATACTCAATACATGTTTCTTAAAAAAACGAAAAACAGCTTACTAATTTATTTTTAAAAAATATTTTCATTTTATAATGTAAAATATTTACTTAAAAAATTGTTTTATTTACTTTTTATTAAACGAAAAGTGAAGAATAAATATATTTTACTAGAAAATAATTTGCGTTGAAACGAAAAGAGCTTTAATCACTAATTTTTTAACGCAATCGGATGCACACATCTATGCACACAAGAAAAAAAATCGCACAAAAAATTATGTGTTTCGGTACAACCTACCTGCATCTATAAGTGAGAGAAATGATTTATTATAACCATATATTACACAATAGTGACACTAAAAATAGCCCAAAACTTAACACCTACAATCCAAGTCGTGAAACAAATCTCGTGCCCTTAATATTTTTTCACCTCTTCCTATATCTCTATTCATTTGATCCAACTCTCCACACAGTCACTAGAATTATAACATATGTTTTTATTAGCAAACTTAAAACCCTAACCATCGTATAATTATATAACTTTACACATATTTGACTTTCTTATATAATCATGACTTTAGTCCAATACAAATATATGTAAATAAAATTATAATTATATAGATTTGCAAAATACAAAACGCACACTCATTATGTCCATATTGACTTGATTTCTGCAAACTACCTTGAGAATAACATCTGTTAATGTCGATTTTGTCGCCATCCTCAATCCACCACGTACATTCAAACCAGTATGGCATGCACCTCCACACTGAGATGTCCAACACCCATTCGTCAAGGTGTTAGCCATCACTACACATATTCGCCGAGGTGTATTGCTTGTCGATCATTTGTCAAATCAAAAAAATCCCATCTAATTTGACTCCAACTTTAATTAATCTAATTATCTAATGCATCGCCTTTTGCGATGCAACACCATGCCTAATCACTGCTTCTTTTTTCCCTCTTTTCCCGTACATGACAAATATTCTTTCATCTATACAAACCATGATTAAAAATAATCTGTGCTCTGATCTCCCACCGCGATGTTCAATAGTTATTCATTAGCTATGATACACTTATTGGAATTTAATTATTAGTCTCCTAACGCAAACCAAAACAAATATCTACGCACAAAAATAGAAAAAATAATTAACACGAATAACTTATATGGTTCGTCCCACACCGACCTACATCCACAAACGAAAAAAAATTTATACTACACCGTTTGTAAAAGAGTTCAACATTTTTCTTTCTAACCTTTATTATTTCACTCTAATCCTAAAGCTTCCACAAATGTCCTATTTTATTGACACACATAAAATCTTAAAACCCATAAACTCCTATAATATTAAACTCTATACAAAATTAAATTCTTAGTTGACTCATAACTCCACTCCAATCCAATAACATAAAAATCAAATAATATAATAAATGGGCATTGTAGAATATGATTTTGTGTGGAGTTTAATATTATATAGGTTTGTAGACTTTTTAGGATTTTTACGTATACTTATAAATAAGATACTTGTGGAAGTTCTAGGGTTAGAGTAAAACAATAAAAGTTAACTGGTAGAGAAAAGAAAAACAATTGACGTAGTGAAATTTTTTCTCTTTTACTCATGTACGTAGGCCAGTGTAAGTCCAATCATGTAAATTTTTTGTGTTGATTATTGTTTTTGTTTTTGTGCATGAATATTTACTTCGGTTTGTGTTTAAAGTTAGTGATTAAAATCCAATAGGAACTGACAGAATTGTTACTTAATTGAATTATATTTGTCTCATATTTGGTATTATAAATATCATTTTTAATTTTTAATTTTTTTTTACATGCTCTCACATTGTAGACTTGTCTACAAATTTACTCTCATTTGGATTCTTGTATTCTACTCTCATGTGGTGTCATTATCTTGGAACCCATAACTGGCTATCATAATTTCCGGGGGTCTACACTTTCTTTCCTTTACGCATTCCCAATGCATCATTTTCCTTGGCCGCACCAAATCAAACAATACTATTCTTCCCAGCTGGCTTCTACATCCCTATTATATGATATGCATAATTTTAATTTAGGAGAGATAAATTATTTTTAAAAATTTTAAAAAAAATATATATTAAATTTTTTATAAAAAAAATTAAAAGAACGAACGTATATAATTTTTAAATATTATAAAACTAGTATAATAATGAATTTTTTAAAAATTTCAGAGACAGACAACTCCCATCCATTCTCCTTGAATCCATCTATGCCTCTCACTTTTTTTTTTCTTCCTCATTGCAAGGTGTGAATTAATTAATTTGTGCACGCCTCAACTTGGGTGCATCTATCTCACTTTCTAGTTATTTTAACGCTGATAACTCTAAGAATATATTTGATTAACTGGATTAGACATAAAATTAAATTATATATTCTATTTGATAATATTTTTTTTATTTAAATTCAACAAACTGTGAAAGAATCATATATCTATAAGATAATTAATTCCACAAAATGTAGAATATATAATACTTAAAAGAATGTGATATTAATAATTCATTCACTACTACTCTAATAGAATTACTTATCAAGTAAAATTATATATTTCTTCATTATTAATCTAATCAATCAAAAATGACAATAACTTTTTTATATATTTTTTCAAGAAAAAAAATTATACGCATCGAAGATAATTTAACTTTTCAAATAGAATAACTATAATACTCTCAATTTAAATAGTCAACTCTACTTTCGAAGAAAATTTGTGCTAATTTTTCAAACACTATCACAAGCAAAATTCTTAAACAAAATATTAATTAGGATTTCAACTATGGTGTTAAAAACGACTAGTATCGAATTTTATTATACATTCTTAATATATAATTATAAAAATTTCACATTTTTTTTTTAAGAAAATTAAAAGTTACACGTGATACAAAAGTACTAATCAATTTAACTACATCTCGACCGTTCAATTCGTGGGAAATAAAGTCAAATCACACCCATCTTACTAACAAACTCCTTTGACTGTGAATCCTTTGTATTCAAATATAACTGTACTACTATTCTAATGCACAACTATATGATTATGTCTCCAAGTTTGTATTCTTAAAAATTTAGTCATATTGGTTGTTTGGAGCATCGAATTCAATCAATATGGATTAGTAGTCAACGGTGAAGTTACGTGGGACCTTTAGGGAGCCAATAACCCCACTGAATTTTTATAAAATTTTATTTATATTTTTATAAATTTTAATAATTTCTAATTTTCTTTCTCTTAAATTTAAAGCTTATTTTCTTAAATTATAAAAAAAATTATTTTCTTTATTTTTTTATTATTTTTTATTGATGAATACTGACTTATGTGTGTGAACTTTTTAAAATTAGTATTAATTTGACGAGCATAAATTATCTTATACTCATCTGGTTTTGTTGAACAATTTTTCAATTTTGTATTTCTTACTATGATTTTTGGGAATCCTAATTATGATTGTATATTTTTCAGTAAAACTTTTATAAAAATTTAATTTTAATCTTTAATTTTAATGATTGTGATGGTATATTTAATAATATGCCTTATTATTAAATTTCAACTTATGGAGAAATATTTTAAGAGAACTTTTTAAGTAACACTTTAATTTATTTATTTTTTTAATTATTAAATAAAAAATATAATTATAATTTTTGATATGCCCCATTTGAACAAAAGTTCTAGATCCACCCCTATTAGTAGTCCCAGGAAATTGTCTCGAATACTATATACTCTGAAATAAATGTTTTCACTTTAGTTGATAATTATGTTTGTTTATTTCATGGCTTATCAATAGCAAGTTAATCCAACCCTATGTTTATTTTGATAAGGATTTAATAAGAATATTAATATTATGACAAAAAATACTCCTATATAAGAAATTTTACGTTATCCACTAATAATCACGAAATAAAATTATATTTTTATCTATCGCTGCCTCTATTGTGCATATGCCCAATTATCTAATTTTAGTAATTTAAGAATAAAACGAAAGTAATATTAATAATTTTATAATTAGGTAATTAGCCAATTTTAAGGCACCCAAATAAAAATATGACATTATTAGTTTGCTAATTTACGAAGATAAAAAATAAAAAAATAATAAAAGTAAAAGTTAAATATTTTTTATTGAATTAGTAAAAGGAGTAATATGAATGAATGTTTTTTATTTATTTTTACATAGAAAAAACATGAGAGAGGAGAGAGGACAAAATATAATTTTAAAATTTGATGAATTTTTAACATTTACATATATAAATGTCAAATCAAAATGTTCTATCATGTTATATCGACTAACAATTATATGTGCCTAAAGACGTAATTAAACAAAATTTTATCAAAAATTAAATCTTTTATAGTAAATAATCTTTTTAATTATATAGAGAAACAATGTATTAAAAAATAATTACATTTGTCTCACTCTTAATTTTAATTACAAATAATAACAAAAATATATGTAAGTTAAAAAAAAATGACAAACTATGTAAACTAAAATCAAAAAGTGTAAAATTACCTATAATTTTTTGCTATGTATATATGTATATATTTTAAAACATATTTTGCAATATAAATATTTATGTGAGAAGTGTAAAATTATCATTTAACATTTAATTCCATAACTTAACTAATTCCACTCTCCGCATACATGGATATCCTCCATATGAGATATATAAAATTCTACTGAGACAAATAATCCAGAATAAATTTATGTAAACAAACATATGACACAAATACCTTTCGAACTAATAGTCTAATCCCCGCCACAACAATATGGCCATTATATATAAAGATTGAAGGGGCCACCTCTCTATTGAAATTCGTACCAATATATTGTTTAATTTTTATCATCGAGCACTTTCACTTTAAAAAAAGTTTCTTAGTGAATTGAAAGCATAATATGTGCGACTTATAAGATGAGTTGAGAGTTTTTAGATGAGCAATATATATATATATATATATATATATATATAAAAGATTATGTTCCCTACATTACCCCTCAACATGTGAGTATGTGGTAAAACTAAAATTTTCACAAATGACGCCAAATGGAAGGATCATCATTTTGTTGAAGCTCGCACTAAAATGTTATTCAATTCTCGCCACAAGATTATACACGATTTGTTCTTTCACTTCAAAAAATGTCTCTTCAT
>JAOTRH010437281.1:0-33948 GCA_034768845.1 Heliamphora exappendiculata | reverse complement strand
CATGGAGGTTGAGTCTTAGGGTGATGTGGCTTGCCATTTGGCGTCCGATCAACTACTTTGGGGTTCGAAATAGAAAAGCGTTTGGCCGACGTTCTTTCTATAAGAAATTTGAATTAGTTGCTCGGATTATCGTGTTACTTTGAAGCTTTCCCTCGGTATGTGTTTATGTGTTTGTGTAATTAAGTTTGAATAGGGTTAGCCCTGTTTGCGCTTAAAATTGGATCTCTTGGGGAGAGAGTGTAGATTTGTTTACGAATTATATATTGACGATCGTTTTCTCTTTTAATAGTGATGCCTCTGAGGCCAGAAAGAGGTCGCAGTCGCAGCCGGGGGCGCGGGAGAGCGTTAGTTCCTAAAGAAGGGGATATCAACGCCCCACAGGAACCAGTTGGGGGTGGAGAAGTGAATCAACAGATATTGAATGCTTTGAGGACTCTAGTTGGGGCTGGGGCTAACCAAGGAGGAGCTCGGAATATAGACGGAAGAGCTACAATGATGATGAGAGAGTTTCAACTGCTAAACCCTCCTACTTATGTTGGGGAACGCGAACCTCGAATGGCGATAGAATGGCTAAAGGTAGTCACCTGGATTTTAGATACATTGCAAATAGTGGAAGATGACCTTAGAGTCGGTTTTGCTACTTTTCAACTCCGGGAAGAGGCAAATGACTGGTGGGAGTTTGCTAAGACGACTACAAATGGTACATTGGCAGCATTTACAGCAGAATTTCTAGAAAAATATTTCCCAGAGTCCACTCGAGATTCATATAGAAACGAATTTCTATCATTGATAGAAGGAAAAATGTCTGTTTTTCAATATGAAGCAAAGTTCATAAGTTTGTCAAAGTTCGCGCCCGAAATGGTGTCAACGGAGAAATTGAAGGTCAAGAGGTTTGAAAGGGGTTTACGACCCGCCATCAGAGAGAAAGTGGTGGCGTTTCGATTGAGGGTTTTCTCGGAGGTAGTGGAGACGGCCACGGTAATAGAAAGTGCTATGGAAGATAATCGTAAGATCATGGAAAAGAGGCAATCATCGGTGGCTAGAACAACAAAATCAGAGGGATGACCTTATAAGAAGCGGAGACCAGAACAGGGCAATACTAATTCGGCGCCACAGAGATCTTATTGGATCCAACGCTCCGTACTCGCCCCATCTGTGGCCTCGACGACACATTTGGAGCGAAGGGAAGTTGCGTGTTTTGTTTGTGGGCAGCAAGGACACCAGGCTAGAGAATGCTCGCAAAGGAAGTAAGCACCAAGGCAACAACAGAGTGCAACACAAGGACAATCTCAGAAGAGGGAACCTATTAAATGTTTTCAGTGAGGTTAAGAGGGGCATGTTAGACGTGAATGTCTGCAAAGGGAGAACTAGTCGAGAAACTTCTACTACATGGTCCACTCAGCGATAGACATATGACCATCCAACTCAATAGACTGGGGACGCAGATAGTTCGGGCTCCCAGGGAGGCTTCTTCAGTATAATCTGTGCGTCAACCTATGGGTAGGGGACAGGGACAGACATCTGGAATCCAAGAAAGGGTCTGTGGCATAGAAGAAGCTGATACTTCCTCAAACCCTGAGATACACGAGACTACGACCAGTGCCCAAGTGATACGAGGTACTTTATTAGTTTTCAATTGTTGGGCTCGTGTGTTGTTTGATACTGGTGCATCACGTTCATTTAGCTCTTCTTCATTCGTATATGCTTTGGATTTACCTGTTGAGGTGTCAAATGTTGTTGTTAGTGTTGAAACACCCATCGGCGATTGTGCAACGTTAAGGTGTGTATGTAGAGGATGCGAAGTAGTAATAGTCGATCATAATCTCGTGTTCAACTTTATTGTGCTAAAGATGTCGGGGTTTGATATTATTCTTGGAATGGACTGGTTAACTACATTTCGTGCGTTTATTGATTGTGATCGACGAAGGGTTTTCCTGTATACTCCAGAAGGGGATTCTTTCTTTTACGTGGGGGATAAAGATGATAAGATGACACCTCAACCCGGTGACGTGAACCACTTAACTAATGTGCGTACGATTCTTTCTACCCTATTGAATAAGGATGATCCTTCCGTACGATGAGAGCTTCCACTGGTGGTGAGCGAGTTTAGTGACGTTTTTCTGGAAGAATTGTTCAAACTACTGCCACATAGAGAAGTTGAAATTTCTATTGAGCTTATCCCAGGGACTGTTCTAATATCGGTGCCATCCTATCATTTCGCTCCAGGTGAGTTGAGAGAATTCAAGGTTTAGTTGCAAGACTTGCTAGATAAGGGCTTCATCCGCCCTAGTGTCTCGCCGTGGGGAGCACCGGCATTGTTTGCTAAAAAGAAAGATGGCTCGTTGCGATTTATGTATCGATTATCGAAAGTTGAATCAAGTTACAGTGAAGGATAAATATTTGGTGCCCAGGATTGATGTTCTATTTGACCAATTGAAGGGCTCTACATGTTATTCAAAGATTGATTCGAGATCAGGTTATTACCAACTAAGGGTCCGAGAGGATGATATACCCAAAACTGCATTTTCTACTCATTACGGACACTACGAATTTTTGGTGATGCCCTTTGGTTTAACAAATTCCCCCACAACTTTCATGGATTTGATGAAACGAATCTTTTAGCCTTACCTTGATCAATTTGTAGTGGTTTTTGTTGATGAAATTTTGATTTATTCTCCGACCCCAGAAGTCCATGAGGAGCATTTACGTGTGGCGCTTCAACTTTTTATAGAACACAAGCTTTATGCTAAGTATGAGAAATGTGAATTTTGGCTGTCTGAAGTGAAATTTTTGGGACATGTTGTGTCAAAAGACGGAGTAACTGTTGATCCATCTAAAGTAGAGGACGTGCAAGATTGGAAAAGACCACAAAGTGTGTTTGATATCAGAAGTTTCTTAGGCCTTCCAGGGTATTATCGTAGTTTTATAAAGGATTTCTCTCATTTAGCGTCACCACAGACACGACTCACTCGAAAAGGAGTTAAATTCACGTGGAATGATGCTTACGAAGATGCCTTTCGAGAATTAAAGAATTAGTTGACCAGTGCGCTGATACTGATCATACCTGAGAGGGGTCTTGGTTATGAAGTATATTGTGACACGTCTCATGAAGGGTTAGGGTGTGTTCTGATGTAGCAGGGCAAAGTTGTGGCATACGAATCGGGACAATTGAAGACGCATGAGAGAAAATACCTAACACATTATTTAGAATTAGCAGCAGTTGTTTTTGCACTAAAGATGCGGAGGCATTACCTTTACAGAGAACGATTTGATATTTTCTCCGACTATAAGAGTCTCAAATACCTATTCTCGCAGAAAAGTTTAAATTTAAGACAGAGGAGATGGATGGAATACCTGGGCGATTATGATTTTAGTTTGCAATATTACCCGGGGCAAGGCAAACGTTGTCGTAGATGGCCTCAGTCAAAAGTCTTTTGAAGTCTTTAGCTCAGATTGCAATACGAGAATGGAAAATGTTGGAAGAGGTTGGAGAGTTTGACCTTAACCTTGGTGGGGCCGAGGACCATGTTACCTTGTCTGCTATAGTCTCTCAACCTATATTAATACATTGTGTCATGGAGGCACAACAGCTTGATAAAGAGGCACAAATGTATGGGGAATGCGTCACCAACAAGGAGAACGCCGAAGGATGGACCAATTTACCAAACTAAGGCTTGAGATTTATGGGAAGACTATTTGTACCTAAGGTTTGTCGTGAGGAAGTGCAATGAGATTTTCACCATTCTCAACCCGCAGTGCATCTGGGAACTACAAAAATGTATCATGGTCTTCGACGACAATTTTGGTGGAAGGGCATGAAAAATGATGTGGCCTTGTTTGTTGCCAAATGTCTCACGTGTTAGCAAGTGAAAGCAGAACATCAACGACTGGCGAGCATGCTTCAACCGTTACAAGTTTTAGAGTGAAAGTGGGAACACGTGACAATGGATTTTGTTTCCAGCCTTCCTAGGTCACTGAAAGGATGCAACGCGATATGGGTAATTGTGGATCGCTTGACGAAGTCTACACATTTTCTCCTGATACGTACAACTGATTTGGTGGACAAGCTAGGAAGACTATATGTTCGAGAGATTGTACGATTGCATGGTGTACCAATATCGATGATATCGGATAGAGACCCCGGATTTACCCCACAATTTTGACAGGGCTTGCAGGCAGCTTTTGGGAGCAATTTACTCTTTAATACGGCATTCTACCCTCAAACTGATGGTCAGTCTGAGTATACGATTCAAATTTTAGAAGATATGTTGCGAGCTTGTGTGTTGGACTTTGGTGGTTCGTGAGAAGATCACCTACCGCTAGTTGAATTCACCTACAACAATAGTTACCAAACAAGTATCGAAATGGCCCCGTATGAAGCCTTATATGGAAAACCATGTAGATCTCCGTTGTGTTGAACCGAAGTTGGAGAAGCCTCACTATTAGGATCCATATCTGGACATCCCAAATAAGGTATTTCATAATAGCACTAAACCATTTACAAATCAAAAGAGGAAAACATGTCAATAATCTATATCAGGATTCACATCAAGATCAGATTATAAAATGAATAGATCAGAGATTGGCATAAGGAAATGAGGCTGCCGTAAAGACCTTGACCACTGACGCAAGCCATACCTCTTATTTATTAGATTTAAAAAGACTGGAGTCAAAATATTCATATTCATATAGAAATCAAAGAATCCAAAAAGTATAAAAAATCAACTCCTCTTCAACAACATATTCATATTCATATAGAAATTAAAGAATCTAAAAAGCATAAAAAATCAACAACTCTTCAACAACATATTCCTATAGAAATCAAAAGCATAAGAAAGGCTAGCAACTCTTCAACAGCATAAAAAGCCGACTATTGCCTCATCTGAACGTTTTCTTTCTCATATGGCTAATTGTAGAAAGTATAAGCTTTCTATGTCACATATTATATACTGTGGTTGAAATGACAAAAATAAATTACTACGAAAAATTATGCCAATGGTCCCTATCGAAGTTTAAAGGAAAAAATAGTTGAGATCAATCTTGATTATATAACAAAAATCATCAACAATAAAGTTCAATCTGCTACCAAACAAGAGCTGAGCTCCAATGCATTATCCGAAACACTTGAATCATGCATAGTGTAAACAATGAGAACCACCTTCAAAGAGATGTTCAAATTACGAAAGGAAGAAAGAAAATGTAACGCCATAAAGTATAAAAAACTTATGAAGCTTCATTTGATGACTATTTTCAGTTCACTGTGTATGTGCACCCATACAAATTATGTTTACATAAAAATGATTATTATACAAATGCCTATTTTAGAACTTATAGCCTAACATTTGTATCGTCTATTCTTGCCAATGCAACATACAAAATCAACAAAAATTTCATTGTCACTAAAAACAGAGAAATTTCCCTCATGAATGAATGGATACCAAGAATGAGTATCCATTTCATTGTTACTCAAGAATGATCTTATCCAACTTAGTACCATAAAGGTCAACATATAGTACAACAGATAATTGACTTGTTTAAGTTATCAATTACTTTGATATGTTGAACATTTTGCATTTAAAAACTTCAAATTATACAAAACGATTACTGCATAGCACTATAAATTATAAAATTTATGGAATACTTCAAAACCAAAAAATTACATCATTGGGTCATGACATTAGAATTTTCATTCTCCATGCATGTTGAATCAACATGGATACAAATAATAAGAAACAACACAAGATGGAGTTTAGATAAACCATTTTGAGCATTTGAACATTATCATCACAACCATATAAGGATATTATTAGGCAAACACTGCAACAACATCTTGTAGTTCTATTATATGCAACATCAGTAAGCTAGAGCAAAAAATAATAACAAAATTAATTTTCAATTTGACAGAGTTGGGAGTAGTGAACAGAAATGGACTTTAAAAATTAAGAAAAAAAATCTTAAACGTAAATGCACGACTTGAGTTCACTAATCACCTAACCTCCCAACCTAATTTAGCGATTTAAGATCATCACTAGCAACACGAGTTCGTCACCTTATCTTTGAACATTTTCATGTCTTACTTCATTGCCATTACCGGTCTTTTTTCAATGTTTATGTGCAAAATTGAAGTCTAAAAATGGGAAAAATACACTAGTCTTGTGAATATATTAGGTCAGACCAGCTATCTTAATTGAATACAGTAGTATTGTGATCGTTATATCAAAATAGAGTGTTTTACTTGCTGCAAACACAGTTGTATTATCTAATTTCTACAAAATAGGGAGAAAATTTTAAAAGGGACAATTTTTTTAAAGAAGTATATATTGTCTGGTATATATACACACACATTTCAATTTGGGGCCTCTTTTCAATCCCATTGCCAGAAAAACGGAAAGGGGGAAACCAAAGTCAGAAATACATTGAACATTTGAACAATCTAAACCATTTCATTTTCTCGCTTTTTTTCCCACACGATTCTTGCAATTTCTGGCAAATTCCATGAAAATCAAGATTACCCATAAGAGAAATTGGACCCGCAAGTCCTCAAAACCCCTCAAACAAACAAAATTAACACAGTGACTTACTCTTTTCGAGTTAAAAAAAATTAGTTTAGGGCTTCCAATCAATCAGGAGAAGAGAGGGGCAGAGATGTAGAGCTCCAATCAGGAGAGGAAAAAATCAGAACACATACCAGTCTTGTCGAGTACGAAGCGATGAAGAGCTCCAAGTGGCAGAGGGAAGCAATTGTATACCTAAATATGATAGAGGACCCAATCAATCAAAAACCCTAGGCAACTGATAAGGAGATGAAAATCCTAGGCCTCACACACACACACGCGCGCGCACGCGCACACAGATCGAGAGAGAGCAGGTGAACGAAAGAAGGCGGCTCACACAGATCATGAGAGAGAGAGAGCAGGAGAACGAAAGAAGCGGCTCACACAGATCGTGAGAGAGAGTGGGAGAATGAGAGAGCATGAGAAATTGGTTTAGGTGTATCATCGATGCTCATTGTATAGGCAAATACAATAAAATACACCCGCGAACATGGTTGTGCCAAAAAATTATAAGCTTTCTGCGACGCAATACTTTACATTGGAAAAAATAAGATTTTTACCGACTTGTTTTTTAGTGGCCAAATAAGTGCACTGCGTTGGCAAAAGTTTAATAAATTAGCCCCCAAAACATAGTCTGGCGCCAAATGAATTGGCAATGAGTTCACACTCTTTGTCGGTAAAAGTAACCTTTTAGCAATGAATTAGAGCATTCGTCGCCAAGTGTGGTTGGCAATAGTGCATTTTGCTGTAGTGATTTTTTTGAGGTTCAAATCATTTTCTTTATTTTTTTAAAAATAGAGAAGTAAATTGAGTTAAAATAGCTGTTTGGACGGATTACTTTGAATCCATGCCATTTACTGTACAAGTAAGCTCTCGGTATGATTTTTGTGCGGTTGGATAGATAAATATCTTATCTTTCTAACCCCACTAGAATCAACCAGTTTTCATGTGTATAGAAAAAATAGAAACGATTCTCTCAAAGTGTGTCGAATTTGGACACTATTTGGTAGAATATTTATAATAAATTCAAGAAAAATAGAAAAAAATACAAGGTCAAGTCTCAGAGCTTCTAAACGCATAGATCTACCACTGTAAAAAAAATTAAAATGAATTGTTAATTCTAAGTCCTTATTTCTATTTTTGAATCCACTGAGTTTCCGCGCCACTGTTCTGAAAATTTTTCTCTACACTATCACAGACATTTGTTTTGCCAAAACCAAGATTTTAGAGGCAAAATTTAGAAAAGTGTAAAATATAAAAAGTGTTCAGAACATCCCAAATAGGGTGCCTACCAAATTGTAGACTTTATTTCCAAGGCTAAGTATTTTAAATACCCTAAAACCAGTAGCTAAAACCTGAAAATTCTTACTGTGGTTAAATGTGATTGTGTTAATGCTATTGTTTGGGTTTTCTATATTGTGTTATGTATAGTTAAATAATTAGAATGTGTAATTTTACCTTGATGTATTTACATGATTTTAGTGGTTAAATTATTTACATAAAAATTTAGTTAAATCACTGATCTATGCACATTGTATTTTAGGCTAAGTATTTTGAGGTGATTTTAGATTAATTGGTGCACTTTTTACCTGCTAAATAATTATATCCATACATGAATTCTCATGTAAGTTGAAAAATCATAACTTTAGCATATTGTATTATGTCACATCATCATTGGGATGGGTTTTACATGGTTCACTTAAAGATTTTGAAAAAGAGAATAAAAATTGAACCTTAGGGTTGGTACCATGGATGATGGAATTAGAATATTGTGATATTGGCTATATGCCTTGATTTGTTTTGGGATGATTTTGCCCCAAGTGCTAAATGCACCATATTATTTATGATGTATATTTTTGGTGAAGGCGGTTCGAGTGTATGGCGTTAGAATCTAGAGGTCACAAAAAATAAAAAAATTTAAAAGATGTTTTAGAAAATACTTTAACACCTTAAAAACCAAATTTAAAATTTTTTTTTATTGAAAATAGAGTCGCCACTTAATTTTTGAGAAAAACTAAGAAAAATGAAAATGGCTTACTGATCTTGAAAACGTTAACCAGAGAAAGAGGGTTCGGGGGCTAAGGTACGAATCGGGAAAGGTGTTAGGCACCCCATTCGCCCAACCATAAGGTTGGTCTCTACTAATCATCATTGATTCCTTAATAGAATTTTTCAAATGCATACAAATAAAGAATGTGAAGGTGAAGAGAAAACATCCAAAATTAAATATGAAAAATACATAACAAATGCACATAGCACTCCAAATCAAAACAAATAAAGAGGTAAAATCCTAAATCTTAAAGCATACAATTTCTAACTAAAAGAATACATTGAGCATATTCACAAGCGATTTCAAAAAAATAGGCTAACTATCATAATTTGCCTAAAAGAACAAAATATACTAAAAGATGCTAAAATTACCTAAACATGAATTTGCTACAAAAATAAGCTAAACTATTCTAAACATGCATTTAAAGAAAATAATTAAAACTTGTATAAACATACATTAAATAAGCATTTAATACTAAATGTAAATATGCATAAAAATTCTATATTAAAAGAAAACTTACTAACAAAATAAAATAAGGGCTATATGAAAAGGAAAAATTAAAGGTTTAAAGAAAAATTTTAAAAAAAAAGTTTACGAAAGAAAAACATGCTATAATTAAAGGGTTAGAAAATGTTCATTTACTAAAAAAAAACTTAACTATTCACCTAGCTATTCTCATCTTAAGAAAATTACATTTAAATGTGAAAACTAGCTTAAATGACTTTTTATGATTTTTTGATTTAATAAAGAGAATGAAAGATAAGACGAGATAAAATGTTATGAAAAGAAAATAAAGTTTTAAAAGAAAGAAAATGGAATTTAAAAAAAATAGGTACTAACTGTCACGCCCCAAACTCCGGGCCACGTGAAACACCCAGAAACAACCAAACAACAACACAACCAGAGAATACACTCTCAAATAAAATTATACATGCATTGTATATAAACGCCAAACGGCAACATTACTCGGCTCCAACACCCAAAAAACATGTTATAAGCATACATATAACAAAAGAACAAAAAGGGAAGATTACAGCTCTTCCACCTCCTCTGGTACCTCCAGATCAACCAACGTGACCAGTACCTGAAGAAAAACAAATCCCACACCGTGAGCCAAAGCTCAACAGATTCTAAACAACACATGCAGTATAAGCTAAACATGCTCAATAAACGAAGTGCAGTTTTTGACTCTTTTTCAAGCCATTAAAATAATTTGAACACAGTTTTAGATCACGACTCACCAAAGCCAGAAAACCATTTTCACATCCAAGGGAAAGTGAGGATAAAAACCATTTTTTGACTCATCAGAGCCTCGAAAACGATTCCAGTATTACAACTCCCGTAGGCCGTTAATACAGTATTTCGACTCCCGTAGGCCGATAATACAGTTTTTAAAAAATTGGTCTATTCATCCCAATATGCAGTACATGCAATCCATGAAACACACACACGCGTGCCTCGTCAGGACCTCGTTTCACCCGACAAAGCGCACCACCGGCTTCGCAGCCTACCTCATATACCGGATTTCACAGCCTACCTCATACACCAGCTTTTGCAGCCCACCTCATATACCTACACACGCACACGTGCATCATCATCCAGGATTTACACCTACTGGATTTCAGATTCGTCCAATCCATTTCTTACACATATGCAAACTTAAACCAGGATTTAAAGCATATAATCATATATCAACACAACGTTCCACAAATCACGTCACATGCCTATAAAACTCTAGGTTTTAAAGCATAAATAACGTTACACATAACGATATCAAACCCATGTAATTCACTTACATAATCCGTACATAAATAAACTAGAGTTATAAATGTACAAAGCCGGTTAAAAATGCACATAACCATATATAACTTCACATCATGACGCCACCCGTCATATAACCCGACATCCACTCAAACGATTCCCAACTAACATAGCACGCTGCTACAGCCCTGCTCGAGCACACAACCACCGCTCGAGCGGTTCCCTACCGACATACATCTCTGCCACTCCACCGCTCGAGCGCTCAACCACCGCTTAAGTGATCACCAACCGACCCAACACTCTGCCACCAGCCCGCTCGAGCGCACGACCACCGCTCGAGCGATCAACGCTGGGAGAAAATCCCAAACCAAGAAACAAAACAAAACCCCCACATGCAACGATGCACTAACCACCACACGACCAACCAAAACTCAAAAGAAATTCACAGGTATTTGAATTGACTAATTCCCATAAATTAATCAATTGAATACTATAGAACGCCAATCGAAAACCAAAATCCAACCACCAAAACACTAACACCCAACACAAACCCACAACGCCTACAAGAACACCACAATGCCCCACGAAACATGGAATTAGGTCAAAAGGGCCAACAAGGATGAAAAATAACCTTTTCCCACGCATTCGGCCAGAAACGGGTGAAAATAATTTGGAAATCTTGACACCCCTTCACTCTTTTGGTCATAACATTTTTCACAAAAAGAATTTTAAGGTGAGAGAGGTGTAATTGGAACGAAGACTCTCGGGTCTTCAATTTGAGTACAAAAATGACCTAATTTCGAGTCTAAACGAGGGAGATAACATTAAAACAAAATGGCTCTACGCAGCCAGTCCGCTCCAGTAGACATCGGGTGCTCGAGCGAGCTATCACTTGAGAAAAACTCAAATTTTGCTGTTCGTGGTGTTCTAAGTCTCCAACCTCAACACCCACTGTGACGCTTCAAAACACACTAAAACTTACCGATTCGCATATATATAACACTCACTGACATACACAAGCCCAAAACACCTAGAATCACCGAACGAAAAACCTCAAAACACGATTCCATCCACCGAAATCAACACAAAATCCATTTTGAAACCAAAACCTAATTTTCTTGAAACAAAGTCAAATCTACAACAATCTAACTGTTAAAAATATACACGGTTACACGTAGCACCCTTATAAAACATGAAAGTCTAGGATCCTATCTCGGTTAGTTAAAAACTCGACACCTCAAACCACGTGCAAAATCGAGCTTTGCCGAAATCAAAATCTGACCGGATGGTTGCATAGCCCTTGATGCCGATACCAAGAATCCGTAGTCTGATCGTCGAAAACTGAGCCCCGAGCTCCCGAGAACTTAAAGAGAAGGTAGAGAGAAAAAGGAAGAAACTTAAGAGTTAACTTTTAGAAAATATATTTATGAAAAATCTAACTCTAGATATTTATAGGCTTCCAAAATAATTTTTTTTTAAAATTTTTAAAATTCGCACCAAAACACCCTACGGCTCCGAAAACTTTTCCCGCATGCATCTCTACCCTCGAACATACATCAAAAGTATTAAAACATGCTAAAAAAACACGTAACACGTGTCCAAAAACGACGAAAAAAAACGAGTTAGGGTCTCACACTAACATTAAAGAAAAGAAATACTAAAGTTAGTAAATAGAAGATTAAAATAAAAGGAAAATAGGACATTATAGGGGAATTTAAAGCTAGTGATAAAAGAGAAGAAAAAGAAAATAAAATATTAGCAAAAGAAACTACATTAACATTAAAAAAAAGGAAAATGATAGAAAATAAGAGTTAGAAAGAAAATAAAATAAAATGGAGCATTAAACTAGTGTTATAAGGGAAAAAAATAAAATAAAATGCTATTAGAAGGAAAATTAGACTAACTAAATAAAAAGAAAAGAAAATGAATGCTAGAACATTAAATTAGCATAAAAGAAAAGAAAAAGAGAAGAAATGAAATGCTAGAATTAAATAGGTATAATATTGATGATTATAACCATTTTAATGGAAGTGTTTTGAATTACAACAATATCGACATTGTTTTGTCATATCGTTTAATTATATTAGCACTAATTTGATACATATATGACAATGTGCTTAGCGTGAATGTGTGAATTAAGCAACGGATTAAAAGATTAAATTAAATGAAAGTAATTAAATAAGAATAAGATTAACTATGTAAATAAGAAGGAATACTTGAATTGAAATTAAATATAACACGATCACCCCGAGAGAGAGAGAATAGGGTTAGAAAGAATGGAGATCCAAACAAGATACCTGAATTGTGGAATCCTCAAGTTGGCAATATGCTCCGATGGGCCAATCTTCATGTGGTGATTCAAGACTTCAACGTGAGTCGGAGGTTCGGCAGGGTCTCGGCGTCGGATCTCGGGATCACTCGATATATCGGCAGAGTTTCTCTCACTCAAAATTCATGCTGAAAACGTACGCTGGGGTACGGTATTTATTGAATTCTTCAACCAATGAGATGTTGCCACGTTTTGGGACACGTTAGTCCATTTGGAGTTGGCGATCGCCATGATGCAAGTTGGCGGTTGCCATGTTTTTGAAAGGTTCCACAAAGTTCTATAGCGGTCGCCACAATGGAAGTTGGCAGCCTCCATGATGAAAGGTGGCAGTCGCCACTTTTGGTTAGGGTTTCTACAAAGTTCTATGGCGGGCGCCATGATGAGAGTTGGCGGTTGCCTTACTTAGGTAGCACGTTTCGATGGTTTGTTAAAATTTCATTGGTTTGAAGGTTTCGGCTTTAAATACCGAGCTTTGATCACTTTCCGAGAATTGTATCGAGACACTAATTCATCTATTTTCATCATCGAATTTGCCTAAGATTGGATGGGATCAAATTGGGGTGTCTATAGTTACCCCACTTTGATATAACTTGCATAGCAACGCGTGAAGTAGGTTATGTCAAAGATCCTGAGACAACAGCCATTTGATCGAGCCGCCAATCTTAGGCTACAGGCACACAAGCATTCATATGATGTTTGTCGTATTTGACTTTTCATCGAGCTACCTACGTATCCCTTTGCTAGGGATCAGACCAAAATGTAATTCATTGGGAAAAATGCAAGGATGCAAGATAAGACTAATTATGATGCATAACAACTACAACGTAATGCAATCATGAGAAGAAAAAAAAGTTAATCCACAACTACAACGTAATGCAATCATGAGAAAAAAATTGTTAATCCGTTTTAGGTCGTGAAAAGACTAACGAGTCAGTTTAAGGTTATGAGAAGGACCGAGTCAGTTTAGGGACATGAGGAAGATCGATGTGTCAGTTTAAGGTCATGAGGAGGACGAAGAGTCGGTTTAGGGTCATGAGGAGGACCGACGAGTCAGTTTAAGGTCATGAGGAGGACCGAGTCAGTTTAGGGACACGAGGAAGATCGATGTGTCAGTTTAAGGTCATGAGGAGGACGAGGAGTCGGTTTAAGGTCATGAGGAGGACCGATGAGTCAGTTTATTGTCATGAGGAGGACCGACGAGTTAGTTTAAGGTCATGATGAGGACCGAAAAGTCAGTTTAGGGTCATGAGAAGGACCGACGAGTCAATTTATGGTCATGAGGAGGACCGACGAGCCAATTTAAGGTCTTGAAGAGGACCGACGAGTCAGTTTATGATCATGAGAAGGACCGAGAAATCAGTTTATAGTCATAAAGAGGACCGACGAGTCAGTTTATGGTCATGAAGAGGACCGACGAGGAAAAACGTCAAACTAATAGGTCGAGATAAGGCCTAAAAGTTCGTAACAAGAAGCGAGAATAATTATGGCTTAGAATTAAAAATTTATCGCAAAGAAAGCCACGAATTAATAGATCCAGTTAAAACCTAAAAATTCGAAATGAGACAGGAGATAAATTTTAATTTTAAAAGCCAAATCACGACTTAAAAATTAACTTTATCGAGAGAAGAAAATACCTCAAAGAGATAAGGGTTTATACAAAATTTTCTCAAAGTATTTTTAAGAAACTTATAAGATTGCAAAATTATTTCCAAAAGTCATTTTTAGAAACAAAACATGCACACAAAATAAACATCAAAAATTTTATGTTTTTTGAAAATTATTTTTGCTAAAGAAAATAATTTAATGAATAAAATAAATGCATATTAGAAATAACAAAACACTCATTAAAAATGCCCAAACAGCCCATAAAAATCCTAAAACTTCATAATTGGCGAACTGATATTGGGCCGCTAACTTTGGAGTTGGCGGACGCCGTGATGGAAATGACATGGCGGTTGACAACCTGGCGGTCGCCTGGACTAAATCCGTCTGACACGGCGGTTGCGCACTAAAAATCCCTACGACATGGCCGCCGCCGTGTGACGTTTGGGAAACATGGTGGTCGCTCATTCATGAGATGGCGACCGCTAACTCTGAGCTCGTATAGAGCCCTTTAAAGCACGCGAGCTCAGCGCATTCTCTTCCTTTCACTCTCTCTCTAACTCTCCATTCTTTCTTGTCTTCTCCCTTACTCCCAAGCTTTTCCATTTGTTTATTTCATGCTTCTAAACTCACACGATGTTCACCTTGCTTTTCGTGATCCCATTCTTCTTCATAGCGGGCCAAGGCCATGGGGATGACAACTCGGGGGCACGATGGGACCCTTCCGCTAGTGGGGGTACTTCCACGCAGCCCACAGCTGCGATGGATGCGCTCGTGTTCAAGGCGGAGCGTGCCTCTCCTGGGTTGCTGAGGAGGAGGCGCGAGTAGTTGCTGAGGCTCAGGCGGCTGCTGATGCTGCTGTAGAGGCCGCGGTAGCTGATTTCTTTGATCCTGATGCTGGAGAGGGTCATCTGGCACCCTTTGACCCACATATGTATGCTCCACTACCCCATCACGTGGTCCCACGTGGGATGAGGCGCTACGAGCCTCCAACCGATGCTATTGCGGCTGACGTTCTTCTGCGGGAGCCCGACCATCATATGTCTCGCCGACGTCCATCGATAAGTTCCCTTTTCTTACAGTTTTTAATACCAAAATAATGATATATCAAACATAGACGCATGTTTAGGATCCCCCATATGATGATGTGATTTAATGATAATGACTAATGATGATGATTTATTTTGATATGCTTGAATGATTTTGATGATGTGGATGATGATTGTTTTTAGCTTTAGGTACCTATGCAATGGAGACTAAAATGAGTAGGGACACAAGGATCTTTTAAACAATTAACAAAAGAGGCAATTGTTTTAGTGAAAACCACATTAAATAATAATTAAAAAAACAAATCTAGGGAGAATCTTTGTTATAATTTTTGGGGGCATAAAAACTAAAATGGGTAACTTTTGTCCAAAATCCTAAAATTAGGACAAAGGAATTTAAGGAAAAGCCCTAAAAAATTAAGAAATTTTTTTTTAAAGAAAACTAAATGGGTGATTTTCAGAAAATCTAAAAAATTTTGGGGCAATTTTGCCAAATCCTAAAATTTGGGGCATATTTATTACAAATTCTAGAAATTTAAGGGGACATTTTTACAAAAAAAATTTAGAAATCTTTTAAAAAATCTTTTAAAAATTTTTAAAACATTTTGAAACTTTTCAGAAAAATCCTATAAAATTTTGAGAAAATTTTTAGAAATTTTTAGAAAATTTTAGACATTTTAAGGAAAATTTAAGAAAATTCTAGAAATTTATAGAAAATCCTATAAATTTGAGAAATTTTTTTAGAAAATCTTAAAAGTTTTTTGAAAATCCTAAAAACTTTTTTTTAGGAAAAATATAAAAATTAAGGGGGAGAAATTCTATTTTTATTTTTGAATTATGAAAATTAGAGAGGTAATTTTTATCAGAAATTCTAAAATTAGAAGTTTAAGGGATACCTCAAGAACTTTATGAAATTTTCCAAAAATCCAAAAAAATTTAGGTAAATATTTTTAGAGAATCAAGAGAAATTTTAAGAAAAATCTTTAAAAACTTAGAAAAATTCTTAGGAAGTCTTACAGAATTTGAAAAATCTTTTAGAAAATCTTCAAAATTTTTGAAAAAACCTTTAAAAAATTAAAATTGAGGAATTTTAAGAATAAATTTTGAGTAAAAATTTACGAAAAATCTTAAAAAATTCTAAAAATTTTGAAGAAAATTTTGAGAAAATGGTTAGAAAATCCTAAAAATTTTGCAAAAAATCTTAAACAAAAGCTAGAAAATCTCAGAGATTGTTAGGAAGATTTTATTTTTGTATTTTTATTTTTTTTTATTTTTTTATTTTTTGTTATGATTGGGGTAAATTTTCAAAGATTTCTAAAAAATTAATCCTAAAAGGTTATGGTAAAATGGGCAAAACACAAATATTTTATTTATTTATTATTATTATTATTTTTTTAAAAGAATGGTTGACACAAAATGATAGAGGTTTGCCTGATGCGCCAGGGCTTAGGATTACTAGGATGTGCAGAAATTGCGAACTTAAGGTTATGGTGCCTAGTTTTCTTGAAAGGATTGAAGGAACATAGGTTTTGTTTTTACTTGTTTCCTTGCACTTTGCTTGCTTGATCTGTTCTTTACGTATTCTCTATCTGTCTTCTCTTTACAGAATGGTTACTACGTCTGAGGCTTCGGAGGTTCTGCCTCCGGGGAGATGTTGGAGTGGTATGATGTCATCCCTGCTCCTAGCCGGGCTTACCTCGACTCCTCTAGCTTTGTTCGCTTCATACCCCTGCTAGGTAAGACGAGCAATGATCGGGTATGGCCGACAGCTCGGGCGGAGAAATGGTGGGATACCACCAATACCTTCCACTTCACCACATTTGAGGCTACTCTGACGCCTCTGGACTTCGCGCTGATCACTGGTATCCAGGTGGGCGGTGCCCCTGTTCCATTTGATCCCACCATTGCGCAGTCTGCTGATGCCCTGATGTACTTCCTTGGGGCCATTCCGTCGCAGATGGACAGAGACCGGGTCCGATATACTTAGTTTTTTGACTATTTCTGACACTTCCAGTGCACTGAGCCCTGCCATTATGAGTGGGTCACCCAGGATTTTCTTATGTATATGTTTGGTACCTCCTTGTTTTCGAACAAGGAGAACACCGTTCATTTACACAACTTGGATGGCCTGGTTCGTCTTGACCGGGTTACTTCGTATGAATGGAGAGGTGCTGCTCTGGCTACTTTCTATAGCTTCATGCAGACCTTGATCCGGTTCCCCGAGGAGCTCAGCATCGGGGGATATTAGAGGTTTTGGGAGGTATGGTTTAGTTTCTGCAGTTCTTCATCTATTTCCGTTATCTGTTATTTCTGCTTGCTGACATCTTTTCCTTTACAGTTATGAACCTATGAGTTCCTCAGGCTTCATGTCCCGACGAACTCTGTGGCAGACCCTTTGGTTATTCCTCGTGCAACTCGGTGGTCCCGAGGGCTGAAGGGAAAGAAGGCCAGAGGGAAGGACCTTGCCGATTTCGGGTGTCTTTGGACTGGCTGACCCCTAACCAGGTATCCTTATTTACTGTTCAATACACTACTTTCTGTATTATACTGCTTACTGCGTTGTTCACTATACTGCGCTGCACTGTTCACTACACATTGTTCATCATACTGTATGTTTTACTGTTCTTTGCATTGTTTTGTACTTTGCAGGTCCACTGGGATGTCTGGAGGGGATCGGGCCAGCATGGATCTAATGCGCAGTCGTGACACTACTGCGAGGCATATCCTGCTGGAGGGCCCATTTGGGCAGGAGTACAATCTGGGAGAGCGAGTGGTTTGCCAGTCGCTCGGCCTGGATGACTTCCGGATCCTAGTGGTTCCTCCGGCCTGTATGCGCCGGACTGAGGATCTGGGCCCTGTCGACCTGCTGCTAGAGACAGTGGGGACCCCGGCTATGGAGCTGCTCATAGTGGAGGGAGACTACATGGCCTGGGCCTGGGCTCATATGATGGCACCACTAACACCCAGCCCAGTTTCCCCTGGCGGTAGGAGGAGGGGATTAGCACCAGAGGCTGGTGGTGCTAGTGTTGGTGCTGGTGCTGCTGACGCTAGTCCGGCTAGTGCTGACGCTGGTTCGGCTGGTGGGGCTAGGGTTAGGAGTGTCGAGATACCCTGGACCGTATCTTCCTTTATAGATGGGTATCCCTTCAACATTCCCATCTCGGTTCCTCCAGCCCTAGAGTTCTAGACAGAGCATGCTCAGGTTTGATCCTTTTCTCACAATTTCTTTTTCGTCCTTCTTTATTCGTAGATTACTCAGTTTTGTATTATTTCTTAACAGATGGATCAGGCTTGGCTGGATCGTCTTGTGTTGGTGATGAGCGGACTGCGGACCCTTGTTCACCAGTAGGATGCTGCTCTTCGTGCAGCTAGGGTTCCTTTTGCTCCTCGACCGGTGAGTGTTTGTATTTTAATTTCTTTTCTCTCCTTTATGCTGTTTCCTTATTTTTTTATCTCTTTTGACAGCCTCCTGTAGCTGCTGCTGTTCCACCCCCTGCTCCTGTTCCTGCCCCAGTTCCAGCACGCAGTCGCAGGTCTTGTGCTTCTTCCCGAGCCCGTCCTCGAGGATCTGTCTCTTTCGCCCGGAGCCGCTCTAGAGTTGTCTCCTTCTCCTCTGACAGTGATGACGGTGATGAGTTCGACACACTTTTCAAGAATGACAGCTCAGAAGAGATCAGTCCTTCTTCCCGCCGAGTCCACCCGAGACATGAGTGAGAGAGAGAGACTCCTCCCTTTCCCCCAGTTTTGTTTACCTTTCTGATACATTTATTTTGATGGGCCTGCGTGCCCCAGTTTGACACACTTACTTGATTTATGGGCATGTGTGCTCCATTTTACTATTTTATTGGGCCTGGGTGCCCTAGTATTACTTTGCTACTCTTCGATGCACTTTGAGCTTTTGTGCCATTTCATTATCTGCTTATCCGTTTGCTATATGATTCTCTCTTATTTACTACACAAACTGCCTTAAATGCATAGTTCAGATGTCACAACTAATACATATCACACAAATTGAAAACAACCCCACACCCGCCATGTTCGAACATGGCGGTTGCCATAATATAACTTGGCGGTCGCCAGTTTCGCAAAATATTTACCTAGCAGTCACCTTCTTCAACATGGCGATTGTCTGGTCAAAGAAATGATATTACTTATGCTTTTTGGAGTTGGCGGTCGCTAGATCCAAGATGGCGGCCACCACAATAAGTGTGCCTTTTACCGATTTTTTTGGTTTTCTGCCCTTTTCTGCTCTATAAATACTATCCTGGAGAACCCATTTGCTGTCGCTCGGACTCAGATGGCCAATTCCCTTTCTTCATGGATTGAGGGATTCTCCCATATCGAATGTTTGAACTTTACCCCTTTCGGCCTTAATTCTCTTTTCTCACTAAGGACCATGAAGACTAACAGACCTTTACTGATAGTTGCTACACAACTGTGGGATCCGCAGTCTCATGTCTTTTGGTTTGGTCTTGAAGAACTCTGCCCCACTATAGAGGAATTTGCTGCCATGTTGGACCTGACTCCATGAAATTCTGTTATTGTCCCCACTCCCTTTCTCTCTGCTCGGCAGTAGGTGATGCAACTCTGTAGTTTGTCTAAGATTGAGGCTTCTCGTTTGACCTCAGGTGACTGTCTTGACATTCCATAGCTTATTGAAAGGTTTCATCCTACTGGTGACCTCAACAATCTAGCCTTTCAGTTGCGGCGCCGTTGTGCACTTTGCTTCTGCCTTCTAGCCTAGTATTTACTTGTCCTTTCTGATGGGCGGGTTAGTTCTTTCCTGGTTGACATTGCTGGCCAAATGTGGATGGGGAGAGACTTTGTGCCCTTGGTTTTGGCTGATACACTGCTGAACTTGGACGCTGTTCATCATGGTGAAACCACCACCTTTGCTGATAGCCTTTTACTTCTCCAGGTGTCTTATCATTAAGTTCTCTATCATACTGCAAAGACTTTCTCTTACTATTTTAACTCTTGCTACAGATCTGGCTTATGGAGAAAGAAAATCCTGTACAGAAGCCTTCTACTGACATGCATAATGCCGCTGCTTTCCTTTACCGCCCACGTTATCAGATATGTGACACTGAGGCATCTTGGTGACAGTATCTTTCTACTTTGACTCGCCCATACATTACCTGGCAGTGCTCTTTGTGGCGGATTCTCGCTATGACTCTAACCACTATAGATCACCCTGGTTTCCTGCTGGTTGGCCTGCGTCAGACTAACTTCTATTACCCCTGTCAGATCATGCGGAAATTTGGTCGCGTTCAGATCATCTTCCCTAGCATTCAAGGTCGTCTGTTCTCATCCATACTACGGGCTCCGTTTCTATTATCATATCAGGATGCCTGGCTATTTCATTCAATGATGGAGATGCATGAGTTGCAGTGTTGTGATCTTTCCGCTGAATACAAGACATGGCTAATGCAGGATCGAGAGAAACAAGATAAAGAAGAAGAAACACAAGCAGCAAAAAGAAGGAGAACTTGAGGCCTCTTGCTTTGTTTCGAGAATTTCATAGTTTTTTCTTATTTTGTTTGTAGAGTTTGGGACTTGCGTGCTCCTCCTTTTATTCAAAAATTTTTAATTTTGATCGAAGTAATAAAAAACTCCCACTTTATGTTTAAGATGGTTTAAATTTATCTAAAGTTTTACTGACTTTATTATCAGAATTCAAAAATTAATTTGCATTGGTCTTATTTAGATTCAAAATGGTTAGAGACAAAGAATGTAGCCGGACTTCTTTTAAAAGAAGCTACCTACGTATCTCAAAAAGATGGTATCAGGCCATAACGTAGTTCGGGTACAATTTTCGCTCGGGTGTTGACACTCTCCTTTTTGTAATGCCCTAACTTTTGCTAAGGTCGCCCTTTCGGGTTTTCGACCTTGTGGGCTGCTCTAACTTTTGCCTGAGTTGCCTTTTTAATTTTTAAATCAGCGAGCTTTTATTTTATCTTTATTTTTACCTCAAGGATAGAACTTTTTGAGTTGATCGAGGTTAACTGGAGTGGAGAACGCATTGCCATCCAAGTCCATGATAATGACTGCACCACCGGTCATGATGGTTTTGATGAGAAACGGTCTGGACCAGTTTGGTTTAAACTTGCCTCTCGGGTCGAAGATAGGAGCTCTGATTTCTTTAAGAACCAGATTTCCTTCTCTAAGATCCCGAGTCTTGACCTTCTTATTGAACGCCCGAGCTATCCTCTTTTGGTAACCTTGTACATGAAATAGGGCTTGCAGTCTCCTTTCATCAAACAAAAGCAATTCTTCCATCCGGTTCCTCTGCGATTCTACTTCTCAGATATTGGACTCGGCCACTACTCTTAGTGAAGGGATTTCCACCTCAATGGGAAGTATGGCTTCCATCCCATACACTAAAGAGTATGGCGTTGTTCCTGTTGATGTTCGAATTAACGTTCGGTATCCCCAGAGTGAAAATGGTAGATGCTCCGACCAATCTTTATATGAGTTGATTGTCTTTTGCAGGATTTTCTTAATGTTCTTGTTTGCTGCCTTGACTGCTCCGTTGGTTTGCAGCTGATATGGTGAGAACTTATGAGCCACTATCCGGTATTCCTCAAAAAGATCTAGAACCTCTCCTTAGAAATGTGAGCCATTATCCCAGATAATTTTATGCGGTACCTCGTATCGGCAAATGATGTTTTGCTTGATAAACTTAGCGACATGGGAGGCCTTCAATACCAAGTAAGAAGCTGCTTCCACCCACTTTGTGAAATAGTTGATGGCCACCAGGATAAACTCACGTCCATTAGATGCCTTTGGGGTTACTCTGCTAATAACGTCAATGCCCCATACTGAGAATGGCCATGGTGACGTCACGTTATATAGTTGAGACGGGGAAACATGCATAAGGTTTGCGTGAATCTGGCACTTATGACACCTCCGCACAAACTGGATACAATCTGTTTCCATTGTCATCCACAAGTATCCCTGTTGTAGGATTTTCCTGGCTAACATATTTTCGCTCATGTTGGCCCACAGACTCGTGCGTGTATTTCTTTCATCAGTTCTTGACCTTCTTTAGTATTTACAAATAGCTTATTAATCCCAGAATATCCTCGTTTGTACAGTCTACCACCATAAATGACAAACTGCACAGATAGTCGTCGTATTGCCCTTTTATCCTTTTTACTGGCAAACTTGGGATATTCTCCTTTCTCTACGAAGTTCTGAATGTCAAAGTACCATGGAAGGTCGTCAGTGTTTTCTTCAATGGCAGATGTTTCTCATAAGCCGGCTTCCTCTTTCGCTCAATTACCAAGGGCCTCATTTGAGCTCTGGGTGGTATGTCAATCATGGATGCTAGGGTGGCTAGTGCATTGGCGAACTTGTTCTGCAGTCTTGGTACATAGGTGAAGATCACCAGTCTAAAGCACGACATCAGCTTCTCTAGTTCTTGATGATAGAGAATCAAGGTTAAGTCCCTAACTTTCCATTCTCCTCTTGCTTGTGAAACCACTAGCGTTGAGTCTCCGATGACTTCCAGCTTCCTTGTCCCTAATTCTAAGGCTGCCTCCAATCTGACTAAACATTCCTCATAGTCAGCCTGATTGTTGGTGACTGGGGACATGCGATTCGTCGGGAGTGACAAGGAGGACTCCTATTCCATAGCCATATTGATTGGATGCGCCATCAAAATATAGAGTCCATTTGTCATCCCCAACTTTCATTAGCTGTTCATCAGGAAACTAAAATTTCATGTCTTCTCCTCCTTCAATTGGTTGATCGACTAAGAATTCTGCCACTGCCCTGCCTTTGACTGACTTTCGGGTGACCTACTTTAGATCGAACTCTAATAATAGCAGCAACCATCGAGCCAGCCTTCCTGTCAGTGCCGGCTTTTCAAACTGATACTTCAACGAGTCCATCCGAGAGATGATATTTACTGTGAAAGACAGCATATAATGCCTTAATTTTTGGGAAGTCCAAACCAAGGCCCAACATGTCTTTTCTAGCGACGTGTATCGTATTTTCAACCCGGTCATCTTCTTTCTCAAGTAGTAGACAGCCTTATCGATTCTCATCTCACCTTCTTGTGCCAGCATACATCCCATTGCTGAATTAGTTACTGACAAGGATCAGTGGCCTATCAGGTTCGAGATGAGCTAGAACAAGTGGGTTCTATAGGTATTATCGCACGGCATCAAAGGCGTCTTGGCAATTCTGATCCCATTCGAATTTAACTCCTTTTTTCAGCAGACAGAAAAGCATCTCGCAGGTAGTTGTTAGCTTTGCGATGAATCGGCTGATAAACTATATCTTACCCAGAAAACCCTTAACTTCTCGCTTGGTCCTCGGAGGAGGCATTTTCAAAATTGCCTTGATCTTCGAAGGATCCACCTCGATACCTCGTTGAGTGATCATGAACCTAAGAATTTTTTCAGCAGTGACTCCAAATGCACACTTCTGGGGGTTGAGCCACGTCTTGTACTTTTGAATCCCCTCTACCGGGTCAAAAAATCAACAAAAGACTCTCGATTCTCCTATCGGGTCGTTTTGAGCTCTCGAGTATTGACGTCCAACTGGACGTTGTAGCTGTACTGACTAATGAAGGCGGTGGCTATGTCCTCTCATGTTCTTGTTTTGGTCACTTCCAGTGAGAGAAATCATCTTTGCGTAGCCCCAGAAAGCGACTGATGGAACAATTGGGCCTTAAGCTGATCATCGATCCCCATGGGGGAGAGGGTGCCAACATACATTCTCAGGTGGATATAGGGATCCCCAGTGCCATTAAACTTTTTCATTTCTGGCATCTTGAACTTCTTGGGCAGTTTTGCATCCAACAATAAGCATAAACCACCAACATCCAGTATATATTCTTCTACTCCTTTAGCTTTTCTCAGCACCTTTTCCATCAAGTCAATCTTTTCTGCCAGTGCAGATTTCCAAGACTGAGCGGTATTTTCATCTTCTACCACAATCGGGTGGGGAACCCGAGGTGGCACAACAACTTGCGGTATCTCTGGTCCCTGGTTGTCATTCTAAAAGTCTTTGCCATTCTCGTTCATATTGTCTGGCTGTCCATTCACACCGAGCATACGGGCCTAAATTGCTTGTATATGTGCCTGGCACTGGTTTTGAGCCTGGGTCTGCTGCTCCACAGCTCGCTGTATCTCGATAATAGCCCTCATTAGGGCTGTCAGCTTAACTTCAATTTTGGCCATCTCAACTGACTGTTTGGGTACCCTACAGAGTCTTCCTGTCACTGATCTTTCCTAGACACGTGCTGACTGTACTTTTCTTGGGTCAATGGTAAACTTACAGCGAACACCTAAACCCCAAAAGTAGAGTAACCAGCATCAGACTCTTTTTGGATAAACATTCTGACAATAGGTAGCAGATATCTCTGATTCTCAAAATAGTGAATCACAAAGACTGAAATAATGCCCCTGTTGGGCTCATGTTGGTAGTATAATAGGATAACCCGAAAACCAGAATAATGATTAAGAAGAGGAATCAACTAAATTCTAGAGGGAAAGCTCATCTAAGATGGGGAAATGGATAGCATGACGGTAGAGAAACAGAGCTACGTTGACTGGACTAGTTCAACCTACGAAAAAATGGGCAGCGTAATGGTGAGGAAATAACTCTCACAGGTATGACAAGGGTTTGAGAGAAACAAGTCTATGTCAAGAGGGAGGGAACTAACGACCTAGAAAAATCCCAGAGAAAAGAGAAACTACCCTAAAAGTGTTAAACAAAACACGGGTATGACCCTGGGAAAAAAACTACAGTGTGAAAAATCGAACGAGGTGAAGAACAAAAATCTGGGTAAGAACCCAGAGGCAAAACTAATCTAATCAAAGGACAACAAGAAACTCGGGCCAAGCCCGGGGAAGGAACTAGTCTAATCTGAACAAACAATCGTAACAATATACAATCAAAAAATACAATAAAGAAAAACACATAATCCTACTAGGGTTAGCAGCACCTAATTGGGGGGTTCTAAGTTCACTATATGCATAAGGCCAGTTTTGGTCAATTGAAAAGGGTACCTTCTGAATAGAGTTGAGTATATACCACTTATTCCTGGAGTGGTGCAGGACATGGTCAAACAGTACGCCCGAACCCTTTTACTGCACCTATGGTAGCATACAATCAGTAAGGGTTGCCCGTTTTCCCAATAATGCCTGAAACGGATTAACATTTAGAGCATCAGGTCGACTGGCAGGGAGTTTGAACAACAATACATATGCATGCAAAAATACAAATGAGAAATTTTATTAAGAACCAATGATGTTTTCAACTCTAGCCCTCTTATTTAATTTGACAAACCAGCCCCCAGCAGAGTCACCATAAAATACTGTCGCATTGGAATTTAGGGGTTAAAAAAAGAGAATTCAAAAGATGTTTTGAAAAATACTTTAACACCTTGAAAACCAAATTTTAAAAACTCATTTTTATTAAAAATAGAGTCGCCGCTTAGTTTTTGAGAAAAAATAAGAAAAACAAAAATGGCTTACTGATCTTGAAAACATTAACTAAAGAAAGTGGGTTCAGGGGCTAAGGTACGAATTGGGGAAGGTGTTAGGCACCCCGTTCGTCCAACCATAAGGTTGGCCTCTACTAATCATCATTTGTTCCTTAATAGAATTTTTCAAATGTGTACAAATAAAGAATATGGTGGCGAAGAGTGAACATCCAAAATCAAATATGAAAAATACATAGCATATGTACATAGCACTCCAAATCAAAACAAATAAAGAGGTAAAATCCTATGTCCTAAGACATGCAATTTCTAACTAAAAGGATACATGGAGCATATTCACATGCGATTTCACAAAAATAGGCTAACTATCATGATTTGCCTAAAAGAACAAAATATACTAAAAGATGCTAAAATTACCTAAACATGAGTTTGCTACAAAAATAAGCTGAACTATTCTAAACATGCATTTAAAAAAAATAATCAAAACATGTATAAACATACATTAGATAAGCATTTAATACTAAATGTAAAGATGCATAAAAATTCTATATTAAAAGAAAACTTATTAACAAAAGAAAATAAGAGTAATATGAAAAGGAGAAATTAAAGGTTTAAAGAAAAATTTTAAAAAAAAGTTTATGAAAGAAAAACATGCTATAATGAAAAGGTTAGAAAATGTTTATTTACTAAAAGAAAACTTAACTATTCACCTAGCTATTCTCATCTTAAGAAAATTACATTTAAAGGTAAAAACTAGCTTAAATGACTTTTTATGATTTTTGAGTTTAATAAAGAGAAAAAAAGATAAGATGAGATAAAATGTTATGAAAATAAAATAAAATTTTAAAAGAAAGAAAGTAGAGTTTTAAAAGAAAAATAGGTACTAACATTAAAGAAAAAAATTACTGAAGTTAGTAAAGAGAAGATTAAAATAAAAGAAAAGTATGACATTATAAGGGAATTTAAAACTAGTGATAAAAGAGAAGAAAAAGAAAATAAAATATTAGCAAAAGAAACTACATTAACATTAAAAGAAAAAAAAAGATAGAAAATAAGAGTTAGAAAAAAAATAAAATAAAATGGAACATTAAATTAGTGTTACAAGAAAAAAATGAAATAAAATGCTATTAAAAGAAAAATTAGACTAACTAAAGAAAAAGAAAAGAAAATGAATATTAGAACATTAAATTAGTATTAAAAAAAGAGAATAAATAAAATGCTAGAATTAAATGGGTATAATATTGATTATTATAACCCTTTTAATGTAAGTGCTTTGAATTACAACAATATCGATATTGTTTTGTCGTATCGTTTAATTATATAAACACTAATTTGATGCATATACGACAATGTGCTTAGTGTGAATGTGTGAATTAAATAATGGATTAAAAGATTAAATTAAATAAGAACAAGACTAACTATGTAAATAAGAGGGAATACTTGAATTGAAATTAAATGTAACCCGATCACACCAAGAGAGAGAGAGAGAGAGAATAGGGTTAGAAAGAACGGGGATCCAAACAAGATACCTGAATTGTGAAATCCTCAAGTCAGGAATATGCTCCGATGGGCCAATCCTCGGGTGGTGATCCAAGACTTCAACGTCGGTCGGAGGTTCGGCAGGATCTCGGCGTCGGAGCTCAGGATCACTCGATATATCGGCAGAGTCTCTCTCACTCAAAATTCATGCTGAAAACGTCTGCTGGGGTACGGTATTTATAGAATTCTTCAACCAATGAGATATTGCCACGTTTTGGGACACGTCAGTCCATTTGGAGTTGGCGGACGCCATGATGCAAGTTGGCGGTCGCCATGTTTTTGAAAGGTTCCACAAAGTTCTATAGCGGTCGCCATGATGAAAGGTGGCGGTTGCCACTTTTTGCTAGGGTTTCTACAAAGTTCTGTAGCGGGCGCCATGATGAGAGTTGGAGGTCGCCTTACTTGGGTAGCAAGTTTCGATGGTTTGTTAAAATTTCATTGGTTTGAAGGTTTCGAGTTCAAATACAGAGCTTGGATCACTTCCTGAGGATTGTATCGAGGCACTAATTCACCTGTTTTCATCATCGGATTCGCCTAAGATTGGACAAGGTCAAATTGGGGTGTCTACAGGGTGGCGTAATAATAGGAGTTAGATTTTGCGATCCCACGTTTGACCTTAACCTATGAGTCAAGAACCTGAGTGTTGACTTGTCCACACCCTTGCCGTCAGTGATGACCCGGCTAGACACCTAGTCCGCTACGTAGTCATCCCACCACTTAAGGAACGCTCTTTGTTAGTCGGTAGACTTGGTTAGCGTGTTGAGATCATGTGGTTTTAGGATGGTTCATCTCTGTTGTGAGAACCTAGAATAACTTAAGTTTAAATTGGATTAGAAAATTAAATTGGTTGCATTATTTCTCATCATAATCACTGTCATGGTTAACCTGTTATTTTATCTGTCATGTTTTGACCTGTTACATGTGAAATATTTGTGTTACGCCCCAAAATCCGGGGTTACGTGAAAATCCACCAAACAGTAATTTTATGAAAATATAAGTTTTCATACAATGAAATTCGCCTGTTGAAACCAATGGAATACCCAATAAAGGATTTCTCATAAATAAATAACATATAGTTCTAACATGCATACAGTATATCGCCTTATGGCATACAAAACCTGCCTTCAGGAATAGGCATACCAAAAAGAGAAAACTATAAAAGTCTTCAGCCACCGCGGGCACCACCAAAGCTACTCCTCATCCACATCATTATCACTTGAAAATGGTTTTATAGAAAATTCCACCCGTGAGCCGAAGCCCAATAGAAACAGACAATAAGCTGTAAAGCAGGAAATATGCAATCATATAGAGTGGGAGCTAAACTCAACCACAGAACTCAAAATGGTTTTCCACAAACCCCAAGTTTTCCCATCAGATTACACAAGTCTCCCAAAACGGTTTTATTTTATAAAACCCATGTTTTCATCCTTCAAACCAGGTATAGCAACTAATGCAAATGATCAACCATAGCTAAGGAAAAACAGTAATAAAAAACATTATTCCCACACATAATGTACTATCGTGAAAAAGAAGAATAAGATCCTATATACCGACTCTATCACAAGGGGATAGAGAAAACAACTCTAGACTCCTACCCATTACCTAGTTCCAGAATCACTCAAGATCTGCTAGGTAATGACAAGTTCTATACGGAGCACCATAACGAACCACTTAATTTACGGGCGACAACCCGAGGGGACTAAGCACCCAATCGTCTCAATTTACGGGGACTAACCCGAAGGACCTGAGTACCTACGCTGTGCACGTTTTCGAACTTACACCGAGGGTAACTCGTGCCAAATACACGTCATCCCGGTACATCTAGATAATCATTCTCAAAAATCGAACCATTTCACAAATATACATTATACATGTATATATAGATCCATCCATCAACATGGAGATCAAATAAAATATTTTCAAAATATTTTTCTCCGTTTTTAACAAAACGTTTCAAAACTAAGACTCAATCCCAATAGTTAGCTCTAAAACACCAAAATACCAAGTGTTGAGATTTTTCATACAACCACCATTTCCACCATTTTCAAGAACACCCTTTGAAAACCCACCACCCACAAGTCATATCATGTAATAAATCAAGAAAAGCGTAAAACATGCTTTTATCCGAGCAAACAAGATTTAAACATAACACATGATATATAAGCATTTCAACCGGTGAAAAGCATACAACTGAATGTAGTGTAACTGGTCAACTGTCACTGTCACGTCCCGACACTTGGGTCACATAAAACACCCACAAAAAAACTCCCTATGAACATGAAATTTAATAAAAAGTTCCACTAGGGGTGAAAAATAACCTTTTCCAACACATTCGGCCAAAAACGAGTGAAAAACGGTAAAGAAATCTTGACATACTCTCACTCTTTTAGTCATAACTTTTTCTATAAAAATAATTTTATTGTGAAAGAGGTGCCATTGGAAAGAAGATTTCCATGGCTTCAATTTGAACACAAAAACGACCCAATTCTGAGTCCGAATGAGTGAGATATGATTAAAAGAAAATGACCCAAAAATAGCCCTGCGAACCCAGCACTCGCTAGGCGCTCGCAGAGCGCTTGAGTGCCCGTCCACCAAAATGCAGCGCTCGCTAGGCGCCCGCTGGGCGCTTGAGCGCCCCTTAGTGTACACTGAACTTCCAGAACGTCCCTGTTCCGAGTTTTAAGCCCAAAAACAAGTTTTTTAACTCCCAAAACATGAATAAACCCGAAAGCAAAGCCTCCAAACACCTGTTTTGATACCCACGAGTATAATCAAACCCAAAACAACCTCAAAGCTTAGAAATGGATTCTCAAAAATTCGATTTCATCCAACCAAAACGACGAAAAACGATTTTAGAACAAAAACCTGATTTATCGAACATAAACACCTTTTTCATGCATTTTTAACCAGTAGAAATGCATAAAATTACATATAACACTCTTATACAGCAGTAGAATCTGAGATCCTACCTCATTGGGTAAAAAACACAATACCTCGATTTACGTGCAAATTCGAGCTTCATCGAAATTAAATTTTGTTCGGATCGATGCGTAGACCACGAAGCCAAAAGCAAGGATCCGCTGTTGGGTCATTGAAAATCGAGCCCAGGGCCCCCGAGAAGTTAGAGAGAAGGCAGAGAGAATCTTGAAAAAACTTAGTCACTAAGTTTTGAAAATATCTAACGCGAGATATTTATAGGCCTCCAAAATATATTTTTTTTATTTTTGAAATTTGCACAGAAACTCTCTACAATCCCGGGAAGCAACCCCGTATGCTCGGATATATTCAATCATGCATCAAAATGCATATAAACATGCTGTTGTAAAAACAATAAACAAAGGAATTTCGTCCCCGAAATTCAACACTGAAACTCAAGCCAATCATTACCCTGCAACTATCAACAATCTCTTATGCAAACCCAGTAATATTGCACAACAACATAAATGCTCCAGCAACTGAAATCCCGACCCTGTTGTCACACGAGGTGAACACGATCGCAGACAAACTGCCTACACGGGCAAGTCTCACTGACATCATTGTCATCCAGGAAACATCTTTAAAACACCAGATCAAAATCCAGTTCACACCGCCAGTCCTCAAAACCTGACTCTCGCCGAACTCAAACCACTCCGACAATAAACACATCACACAAGACCAATTCGTCATGGAACCTGGTCCTAAACACTCTCTATTCCAGAACATAGAAACTATCACTTCGCACCCATTACCATAAACTAGCTCAATCACATCTCACCAAGCACACATCGAGGACCATCTCCACAAGTCCAAAAACACGACGTCAAGCCCTGACATCGGTCACATGAATTCGTATGCCCCACGCATAAACTCTACTCGAGTTCTGACAATCACCAAACAACCACTGACCGTGATACCATGCCATCACCTTATCGATGCCCACATCTCCATTGCTGAAGCTGTCACGACGTCGATCCACGAGCAACAACACAACATTCAGCTCCAGAGAGAAGTTCACCACAGAGAAGCTCGCTTAACTCACCTGGAATACCAGAGAACAAATCTCATCAAACCTTCAAACCTTCGCCCTCTATCCGATCTTCCATCATGAACTACTATTTTCACTCAGGAGAAACATCAGGTGGCATACTATTATCCCAGATAGGGTTTCACACAACCGAAAACCAACCCAGCATCACAGCCACAAAGTCACCTGACCCTAACGAGTCACTTAACCAAACTCGTCACGCAGACAGAACATTTCATACGTATCCAACAACCTATGCAAACCCGACCATGTCTCCCGTGTAACTGCATAGCGCTACACATCTCAGCATCTTTCTATCACATCACTAATATCATATTGCAGATCAACCGCAAATCAAACAGGATTATTGTCGTCAGACAAAGCAAACACGATGACGGTCATCCAACATCAACCCCAACGCAGAAGACATACATCATCCCTTGAGTCTACAATAGCAAAATATTTGGACCCCAGACGCTAACCAAAACTTGCCTCTTACACGCAGTAAGTTTCACATTCAGAACTCATCACGACCCAACCAAATAAACAATCATGTCGAACCGTACGGGCAATGCCAACCAAGGCTTGTCCAATATCATACTCTTGGGACCACTACCCACACAACAGCAGTTATGCCGAGGTATAACACTTACCACAGTTAACAACTATTCCTCGACTCCAAGAACTCTAAGCAGTTCCAAGTCCTCAAACAGAACAAAAGGCCAGACTCACAAAAGTCTACCAGAAGCTCACCATACACATATCACAGCCGCACCGGTCTAACAAAATCCCCGCTCTTCCATGAGCTAAAAGCACAACCATACACACACACAACGATCAACGATCCTCAACTGATCACTGGAAAAGAACTTTATGTCTCAACACCAACTCCCTTGTCCATAAGAACAAGCAAAGGCATTCCTGGTCTGCTAACTCGACATCATAGGGAACACAACCCAAATGGTTCAGCCATTATACCAACAAGCCACACTAACTAGGTTACCACAACCCATCATGTTTACCACACTCACACGTGCTCATTTACGGTCTTTCGCTGTGGGACAATATGAACCCCGTCGTGCGATTCTTTATGGTTCCCAATCGCGGGAGCAATCAAATCCCAAATAACACACACACAGGCGTTCAGATGTAGAGTGTCTCGTACCACACGTCGAAGCCACACCCAATCACAACGACACAAGTTCCTGAGTCCCAACACGAGTCATAACACGAGCACAATTCCACTGAGGTTCTACAGTCTCATGACACAACCAAAACCTGAACAAATCAAGAACCTGGCATCTCCATCCAGCCGAGATGAAACAACTCGCACCAGACAGTCGTCTACAAGAAAACTCTCTCTCTCCTTCCATCCAAAGGAAAGAAAAAGGCCAACAAGAAATCACGATCCAACCTCGGCGTACTGCCAATACTAATCAACACTTAGCCTCTAAGAACTTTGTAAGTCCTACCTTGAGGCCACATCGACTACAGTCACACAGCTGCTGTCAATCACGATCACGGTACTCAGACCATCTGCTACACCAAACTCTCAATGCTCAGATCTCATTCACACATGTGAACACCATCGATCCACATACCTGGTACAACACACACCATTGCGCCCAAACCTCGCTTCACAAGGTTGTGCTTACTCACCAAGCTCCGGCTAAGCAAATCACTGCCACATCACGGCCTCTCTGAGAAAAGGAAGCCCAATCCCGAGAGTTACTGATAACTCCCACAACCATGCAGACATCTTTTGCATTTCTGCTTTTAAGCAGACATCGGTCACAAGCATCGTCGTTAGAGCCGCGCAGCAGAAAAAAGTTCGAAGAACGACGTTATGACCGTAAAAAACGATGTTGTGCGATTTTCATGAAAAATAATAAAATAATCTGATGTTTTATGATTACATATACCTTCAAGAAACTTGAACAAGTTTCTTTGATGCCAAACAACAATCCGAGATGACCCAACGGTCTTCTCATGTATATCCTGATGCACGCGACAATCCTGGCGAGTGGACACCGATCCGGATCTTCGTGTATTCTTGCCTTGGTTTCTTCTCACACTTACCTCCAAAAAGAAAAATATGGATTGCCAAAAGGGAGAGAGAGTGTGGCAGCTAGGTTAGGAGAAAATTTAGGATTTTTGTTTTGAAGCCTCCTTTTATAATATAAAAGAATATATTATATTAAGTATATATATATCCACAATTTTCTAAAAGGATAAGAAGGAATATAAACTTAGCATAAAACAAACCCATCTTCTCCCGCTTAACCTTTTGATATGCTGAATCTGAAGACCTACTGTACAGGTTTAGCATAATCAAACCTATAAGCAAAACACACGAAGGGGAACTCCTCAACTTAAATCGGATGTAGTTTCCGTCAGCTGATTATCAATCATCATATAAACAACGCCAGTACCCAACTCAGCGATGTTGTTGATCTCATAGAGGAAATGTCAACCATTGACGACTCAAAGTACTGTACATTATCTTAACACAATTAATCAATCACTTCGGGATTAAGAGTTTGTGCAATACATGATAATACGGGATATGGATCAATTCATATAGTCAGTATAGAATCGATCATCCCGT
>JAOTRH010437245.1:0-33955 GCA_034768845.1 Heliamphora exappendiculata | reverse complement strand
CATGCATGCAATCTCTATGGACAATGGCCTTACACTACATCATTGCATCCACGACCCTAATTTTTGCTACAAAATCCATTCTTCCGCCCTTGGCCGAGCACCACCACCTCCCATAGCTCCCAAAAATTTGAAATTTTCTAAGTGTTAGAGAGAAGTAGAAAAGAAAAGGGAAGGATCCATTCAAGCACTAAAGCCAAGTTCATAACCCTTTAACCATCTAGAATCAAATCTAAGGTAAGAAAACTCTTGTAAATCTCTCACTTACAAATCAAATCTTGTCTTTCTTCCTCCATTCTTGAAGATTAAAAATCAAAGAAAGAAAAGAAATTAAGTTAAATAAGTTAGAAGTTAGGATTGAGGTTGATTTTGAATTATTTTTTGTGTTTGATGTTTTGCATGCATGTAGTTCCTTTTAATTCATGCACTCGTAATAATTTTAATATTATGGAGTTTAGATATTTTGAAATAAAATGATCATGCAAAGAAAATTAAAGATTTAAGCCATACATGAAACTAGAACAAGTTAGGGATTTTTAGATTTAATTCTCTAATTCTCACTGCTTGCTCGTCATTAATTTGAAAAATCATAACTTATTCTAGAAAAATCTCTTAAAGTCAACTTTTAAATCCAATGATATATATTTGAGTTATCTTCGACAAACAATTAGTGTGAACTCATTTTCAAGCACCAAACTTGAGTTATGAAATTTCTACCAAAACATGCTAAATTTGGATCAGCCACCTTTTAAGAGGTAAATATCCTATTTTGAGAGCCTCAAATTAAAATGGTTTTTTCATGAAATTTGTAGATAGTATTTTTATCAATTTACTCACCAAAAATGAGGTTATTATAACACTATTTGATACACCAAAGTATTTTATAAATTGCTAGACAAATTCTGCCTTTAGGGTTGTTTCTGTCCAGCCTTGTTGTAGAAATTAAAACTCTACTTTTGTAGCCCTAATAAAAAAGTATTCTTCATTAGAAATATTTTAGACATCAAGATCTAGCTACTGTTCAAAAATCATTGAAAAATTAAATGATTTAGACCCCCAAATGCATTTTATGTTCTTTGTTTCTAAAATAGAAAATCACTGCACTTGAAGTTCACTCTCTGTTTTGACACTCTTTCATGGAAAGCCCAAAACTCAAGTTTGTTCTAAAGAAGTAGATCAAGTATTTTTTATAAAACTTTTAGCAAATATCAAAATTTACAACATATCCAAAATATATTAGTTTAGGGGTTTGTTGGATACCTCAAACATGTTTTTCAAAAGACAACATACTCTCAGGATTTTTAAGTTATAACATAAGACAGATTTGGATACCTACTTTGTATGGCTTAAGTCATCTAAAAATCTTAAGAATATTTAAAGGTGTTCTTCATAAGAGTTGTAGATAATATATTAATCTACCACATATCCAAAAATTAGTCATATCGGAGTTAATTTACTGCTTCAAACGTATTTTACAAAATCTGTCAAAATACTGTCAAAATAAGCCTTATTTTAGCCTAAGTGTCAAAAGTGACTTTAACCCTATGTGATTATATGCTAAGTGTTGTATTTTTTTTAGCCTAAAATATTTTAAGTGTCTTTAATTAATATGTGATGTCTTCTAAAATGATTATGTGACTTGGTTTATACAATATTGTTCTCATGATTTAACATAATCATACTATCACATACATTAGCATATCAATGCATAGGATGGGACATGTATTTACTATCACTGGATTGGAAAGTACGGGAATCACTTAAATGATAATAGTGGATGAAATGAACCCTAGGTTTAGAGGTGTTCATGGGTTGGGTTGGGTTGAGTTGGGTTGAGTTGGCCTCCAACCCATCCCATGTCCATATGTATTCGGTTTTTAATTTTGTCACCCGCAACCGACCAATGAGTTCGGTGATTTTGGCCCATAGGTTTGACTGGTTCATTGGTGGGTGCGGTTTGGTTTAGTAGTTTGCCTATTTTGAACTTTTTTGTTAAGCTCGTCTGCTTGTTCTATTATTTAGCTAATTATAGTTTTAATTAAAAAATTATGTTTAATAAATTTAAAGCTCAAAAGATCTTTAATTTATCAATTAAACTACACAGACCAAATCATATTATTTTTACACAAAAATATTAAAATAATAAACAAATTTTATCGTATAATAAATGTAAAATTTTATAAAATTTAATATTTGTTGGTTGGGTTGGATTCGTCGGGTGACTACACTCAAAACCCATAACCCGATCACCACCCGAAAAAAAAATTGAGAGACCCATCACCTAACCACTTTATGGGAGAAACAATCTATTATCATGTTGGTCAAATTGAGTTAAGTGGTTTGAGTGGGTCGGCCCAATCTATGAAAACCTCTACCTAAGATGGTACTTGTTCCGGACGGTATCCCGTTATTATGATTTTAATCATATTGATGAAATAATTTTGGGGTGATGTCCCCGGGCTTATATGCCATAATAATATGTTTTTTAGCTAGATGCCATGAAATGATATAATATGAATTTTTGAGGTGATACTTCATGGTGAAGGTAGTTTGGGTGGCGAAATAATCAGTGTTAGAATATACGTTGATCCCATATTAAACCTTGACCTGAGACCGAATGCCCAACGGTTATGATTTTTCTATATCTTGTCGTCAGTGATAACGTTGTTGGATACTTAGTTCGACTACGTATTCATCCCATAATTGAAGGAACACCTAATATCGGTTGGTTGACTTGGTCTGCGATAATTGGATCAAGGTTAGGATGGTTTACCATAGTTGGGTTAATCTAGAAGAACTTACGATTTTAAAGAAACTCTAATAATTAATTAAGAAGCATCATTAGAATTATTACACCTGTTGATTTCACTGTTATCATCCCTCACTGTTATATGTTATGTGATGCATGCTAAAATAATTTTTATAGAAATGGATCATACTTGAATTGTACTGCTTAGTTTTTCTAGAGTTTTTTTGATTTGGTTTGGCTTATGGCGTTTTATGCCAGATTTTGAGAAATCGAAGGAGCAACTAGGTGAACAAGGGCAGGTGGAAGGGGAGCCGTGGCACTCGTGAGTCGATGACTCATCCGTTTTCAGTCCTACATATTTGTCTTTTGAGACCTGTATGTCAAGCCTTAGAATGTATTTTTGTTATCTATTTTGATCTAGGCATGTAATATTTAAGTACTCTACTTCATTTTGTGATGGAATGAGAATTAATCATATACTTTATTCACCGTATTAGTTAATGTCGCTATTAGATGCTTTCAAAAATTCGAAGCGTCACATCGCATCCTCGTATAATTTGTTTTTCTGTCAATTGAGGTTGTGGGAAATATCGAATTCGTATTTTTGCACCACTGAAACAACGTTGTGAACACTTGCGAGCTAAGGTGGTGGGGCTAAATGGTAGGGTACTGCTCCAAACTTTGTTAGAATTTTAAATGGGCTGATGTATCGTGGTGATAGCTTCCTTTTCTTCCAAAAACGTATAACTCCTCGATGGGACTAAATTTTGAGAAAAATTTCATCTCTGACCTTAAACTCTAGGGGTCTACGTCATTGGTTAGTATAACTCTTGTATCAGCTTTGTGAGGTGACTAGACGTTGTCGAATCAGTTTTATCTTTTTTTGTCGTTTTGAGTACGAGGTCTGGCCCTAACAGGTTCGATTTTTGTCCAGCATATTGGTGACTTGTAGGGTCGTCCATGCAGTGCTTCAAATGGGAGCATTCTAATACTAGCTTGGTAGCTGTTATTGTAGCCATACTCAACTAAGGGTAGGTGTTTCTCCCAATTCGTCCAAAGTCCATCACGCAAGCCCTCAATATATATATATATATATATATATACTCAAGTGTTTGAATTATGCATTCGGATTGTCGATTAGTATGAGAGTGCAATGCAGTGCTGAAGCAAAGCTCTGTTCGTAAAGCTATTTGTAGACTCTACTAGACACAGGATGTGAAACATGGGTCCCAATCGAATACTATGGAGGTTGGTATCTCATGTAGGCATACAATCTCATGGATGTACTTTTAGCTTCATGCTTCCAACGTATTTGATGGTTCAACAGGTAGAAAGACAACAGTCTTAGTAAGGCTATCCACTATAACCTAGATGCCATCGTGTCCTTGATGCAACCTTCGTAGTCCTGTGACAAAATTCATAGTTACATGTTTCTACTTCCATTATGGTATTTCTAAGGGTTGTAGGGTTCCTCTGATTTTTTAAGTTCTGCTTTGACTTGTTGCACGTTAGACACCGAGTGATAAAATTTGCTACATCTTTTTTTATATCGCCCCACTATTACTATCACTTTAGATCGTGATACATCTTTATCCCTCCAAGGCAAACTAAAAAAGGTGATTGGTGAAACTCCTTTACAACATGCTCTTGTAATTCGTCAACACTTGGTACAAAAACTCGCCCTTGAAAGGTTAACAGTCCGTCCTTGTGTGTTTCCCATCCGAGTTTAGACTCCTCAACCATTATGTGACTCCTAATAAACTCAACTTCTTGGTCATACGTTTGCACTTTTAAGATTCATCGGACCATTTCAGATGTGGTCACCATTACATAGAAGTAAGCTCCCTCGTCATGCTCTGTGGGTCGTAGGTAGAATTCATCAAGACTTCCATGAAGGAAAGCTGTCTTGACATCCATTTACCAGATTTTATAATCAAAATGAGCAGTAATGGATAAAAGAATCCAAATAGACTAAAGCATGGCTACCAGTGAAAAAGTTTTCTGATAATCGATCTCTTCTTTCTAAGTGAACTCTTTTGCAACAAGCCTAATTTTAAAGATTTCAACCTTCCCATTTGCTACTCTCTTCCTCTTGTAAATCTATTTTCATCCAATGGATTTTATCCATTCGGGTGGTTCTACAAGTTTTCAGATCTGATTGGAATACATAGATTCTATCTCTTAATTCATAGCTATTTGCCAAAGATCTGCATCTTTATCCTGTAGTGCTTCATTATAGTTACAAGACTAGGTATCCAGTTTTGTCAGGAACTTGTCAAAAGACTTTCCCAAGAATATATACCGATCAGGTTGATGAACAATTCTCCCACTACAATAAGGTACTACTTGTGTCTATGTACTAGCAGCAACACACTGTACAAAATCAGAACCTTGTGCATAAGTATTCTATTCTTGGTTTGCACATGTCCCGATAATCCTTTTACTATGACGAGATAATGGAATATCAATGACTTGTGGTGTGAGACCCTAACTCGTTTTTCTTTTTCGGTATTTTTCGACGCGTGTTTACCATTTTTGTCTCTGCGTGTTCATATATGTTTTTATGCATGATCAGATTTAAATATGCATGCAGGGTTGATTTTTGAGGTCGTTGGCCGTTGTGGCACAGGTTTCTAAAAAAAGGAGATATTTTCGTGGCCTATAAATATCTGGCGTTAAATATTTTCAAAAGATATTTTCAAAATTTCTCAGCTAAGTTTTCTCGTTTTCTCTCTTCCTTCTCTCTAACTTCTCGGGGACTTGGGGCTCAATTTTTGACAATCTAACAGTGGATCCTTGCTATTGGCACGGTGGGCTACGCGTTCATCTAGATAAAATTTTATTCTGGTGAAGTTTAGTTTTGCACGTGAATCGAGGTATCGAGTTTTTCACTCAACGAGGTAGGATCCTAGACTCTCGTGTCTTATAAGAGTGTTACATGTAATTGTGCGTATTCCTACCATTTTAAAATGCATGAAATCGCTTTATGTTTTAAACGTTGGTTTTGGGGTTCAAAATAATTTTTTGTCAATTTTGATTGGATGAAATCGTGCTTTTAGTGTTTCTTTCGAGGTTCTAATGTTAGGCTTGGACGTGTGTATGTCCGAGGGTGTTGGATGGGAGTTTGGAGGCTTCGTTTTAGAGTTTTGAGGGCTGAAACAGTAACTCAAATGTGATTTTTTCCTGGATTCAGTCTACTGGATCGTGAGATCAGTCGACTGACCAGTGTTTTTAAGGAATTTTGTGAAATTTCAGTGGCTTGTTTGGGTCGTCTGGATAGGGTCCAGTCGACTGGGTCATGTGTTGGGCGTTTGGGTGTTTTAATGGTTTTGTTGATCGTGTGGTGTCCTCTCAGTCGACTAGGTTATGGGGCTCGATCGACTGCTCTCCTCTAATGGTTTTCAATTGATTGGATTATGAGCTCTTGTCAGTTGAAGTCACAGAGAGGGAGTTGGTCACGTCATGCGGGTGTTGAGGCACGGTTGTGTGCGTGGTGGTTGTTGCATCGTGGGTGCGAGATGTGTGGGTCCGTTGTTTGTTTTAAAGGTGGCTTCTGGTGAGAGCCATTTTTGTGGGAGATTCAGGTGTTGGTCTCCGGGATAGGGCTTAGTTTTCTACATCGTTGGTTCTCACGGTGAGTGGACGGGTCGTTTGGGTGAGCGGATGATGGGTGTGTGACATGTGATGTCGTGTCGGGTTATGTGACGTCGTTATGTGGAATGTCATGGTTATACGTGCTTCTGTGCTTATATAACTTCGATTAGTTTTGTTTATGCATATGTTGATTCGATGTTATCCTGTAGTGTTCGGTGTTATCCCGTAGTGTTCGGTATTATCCCGTGGTGGGCGATTTTATCCCGTGGTATACGATTTTATCCGGTGGTGTGCGGTGTTATCCCGTTTTATGCGATTTTATCCCGTAGTATACATTTTTATCCCGTGGATGTGTGTTTGAATAGGGATCTTTATCTCTATGTTAGAACAGTTATTAAGGCTTGTGAGAGTCGATTTTGTGTTGCATGTGGGGTTCGTGGGAGTCGTGGCTCGTAGGAGTCTATCTTTGCTATTGAAGAATTGTACTATATCTACATATCAAGTTATTTTCTAGACTCTGATGAGTCGTGATACAAAATCGTTTTCAAAATCATTTTCTTTGAGACTCGTATGAGTCAAAAATTATTTTCTTCTGCACCTCGTTTTTTTGCATGTTTTATTTATATTGCATGCCTGTCTAGTTTCTGCTAAGCTTTAGCTCACGGTGTAGGATCTAAAATATTTTTCAGGTACCGATCGTGTGGATTGATTCGGGGTGGCCAGTTGAGACGGAAGACCTGTAGTCTTTCTTTTTGTTCTTTTGATCATGTATGTTTATATATTTTTCAGTGTTGGAACCGTGTAATGTAGGCCCTTGTGGCGGATATATATTAAATACTTGTATGCTTTAATTTGTGAGTAAATATTGGGTTGTGTGACGCTCCAAACATCCGAGTCACGCGAAAGCCCACCAAAACACCCATTTATGAAAATAAGATTTTCATAAAAAATCAAAATATACAACATTTGGATAAAAGTCCCCACAGTTCAACTCTCATAAACTGAAAACATGCATCTCATACATGAATAAACATATCGCCAAAAGGCGTACAAGGCCAGCCTCAACGGCGTCACATGTGTAAGTACATGTCTCAAAAAGGAAAACTAAAGCAAATCTTTCATCACCTCTGCAACTTGGTCAACCCATCATGCTCACCTGAAAAGATTTTACAGTAAAATCTCACACCGTGAGCCGAAGCCCAATAGAACACAAACAGTAAAAACTGTAAAGCAGGCTATACAGTTATACACACACGGACTCAACCACGGGAGGCAAAAAGGTTTTTCTTCCAAAACTACAAGTTTTTCGTTAGACTATCATGAGTCTCAAAAAGATTTTATCTCATAAAATCACACATTTTTCATCCTTTAAACTATGCATATCATCCTAACATATATCATGCCACAATTAAGAGAAAGCTGTAAATAAAACAGTAAGCTCGACTCAGGCCACACAACTGGGAAGAAGATAAAATGTAGTCCTATGTACCGACTCTGCCATACCGACAAAGGTAACAGCTATAGACTCTCGTCCATTACCCTCGACCCGTAGGTTTAGTAATGGCAAGCTCTATACGGAGTTACAACAGTAATGCCATTAACGGAGGTAACCGAACCACTCAATTTACGGGAACTAGCCCGAAGGTACATAGCACATGTTGCTTAATTTATGGGACCTGAGCTCGAGGGTACAAAGCACCCAATCACACTCAATTTATGGGGACTAACTAGAAGGTACAGAGCTCCTACGCTGTCCATGTTTCTGGACTTACACCGAGAAGCAATGGAAGCCCAACTCAACAATACCCACTGTCACGGTACATCTATGGAGAACATTTAAAAACCCACCGTAGCTCAACTACGAAAACTCATAAAATAATTTATACAACACATGTATAAAAAGAGATCCAATCCATCAAAATAGAAATCTAAAAACTATTTCCAATAAAACGTTTAAAATGTGAGACTTAACCCCGCGGGTTAGCTCCAAACCTCCAAAATCATATGTTTTACTGTTTTCACAAAATACCTCATTTTCAAACCTCTTTTGAAAATCACGGATACCACGTACCCGAAACATGCATACAACAGAGAAAAGGCGTAAAAATCCACCTTTACCCAAAAATCACGGTTTAAAACATGTAAACAACATTTCATGCATTTTTTTCCCGGTGAAAGCAAGTATAACTGCATATAGCACCCTCATAACAGTAGTAGGTTTAGAATCCTACCTCGAAAAGTCAAGAACTTGATGTCTCACAACTGAACGGTGTCAGAACGAGAATTCGACCGATTGGATGTGAAGCCCTCGGCCCTGATAGCAAGGACCCACAAAGGAATCAACAATAAACCCAGCATCGGGTCCACAAAGCTAGAGAGAAGGAGGAGAAAATGGAAACTTAGCTCTTAAGAAAGCCATTCCAAACACTCAAGCCCCTGGAACCTCTTATAAGCATGTCAAAAAGGTTGTCCAGTCGACTAAAGAGAGCACTTCCGTCGACTGAAGCTCCTTGAAAAACAGGCACCGCTTCAGTTCAGTCGACTTAACCAAGGAGTCCAGTCGATCGAACTCCCAAAAACTAGTTCAGTCGACTGAACCACCTCCCTCAGTCGACAGAACCCACGAGCAGAAGCCTACTGGTTTCTATTATGGTTTTAAGGCTCAAAAACCAACCCAATCCACCTAACCAAGGTTTGGGAAAGCATAAAACACATTTATATATGCTTTTCTACAACTTTAAAGCATAAACCATGCATCGATACTATTCATATACCGAAACGAACACATCATATATATAAACAACTTAAAAGATAAGGGTCAGGGTCTCACAGGTTGGGTGTTTTATATAGTTATTTATGGGCTTTTCACGTGGCTCGGAGTTTGGGGCGTGACATGTGATTCCTCTTCCGTTCTACTGGTATTTTCTCTCAGTTCTTCAGAACAATTTTTCTATTAGGCCTATGGTCCGTAATATAATTCTCTTTCAAGAATCAGGCATTAGTACTAACAATGACCTTCTCTCCAAAAAGGTATCATGGTCGGATCGTAGTGATTTGGTAATTTTACCCAAACGCTTCTCTGCTTCTGTCTTAAATTCTTTAAATTTCTCAAAGCATTCAGACTTACGATGCATCAGGTAAATATATTCATACCTTGAGTAATCATCAATGAAACTGATGAAGTACTCAAAATCACCTCTAGCCTAGATTATCATAAAATCACATACATCAGAGTGAATCAGTTCCAACGGTTCTTTAACTCTATAGCCTTTGGATAAAAAGGGTCTCTTGATTATCTTACCCTCTAAGAGGGATTCACATACTGGAAGTGTCTCTACTTCCAATGAACTCAAAAGTCCATCTTCTACCAGTTTATTTATCATTTTAAAATTAATATGACCCAAACATAAGTGCCAAATAAACGTTTGATTCATTAAAGAAACAAATTTTCTTTTATATGGTAAATTAGATGTGTTATTCAATTCAATTAGTTGCAGTGTAGGAGATGTTAGAGTAATAACATAAAGACCATGCACCAATGTACCAGAACAGATAAGTCGTTTATTATTCTTAATAACCACAGAGTTATTAAAATAAATCAATTATACGTCTTTAACCAATCTAAAAATGAAAACTAAGTTTCTTCTAGTGAAAGGTACATAAATACAATCTCTTAATGTTAAAACTCGATCTCTACTAAAATTGAGAGTTACATCTTCCACTGCAACTGTTATTACCTTTATATTATTACCCATAAAAGGTAAATCACTCAATCACTAAGTTGTTGGATTTTTTAGAACCCCTACAACGAATTGCAAACATGATTAGTGGCTTTCGTATCTTCACACCAAATACTGGTAGATAACACCGCTAAACATGTTTCCATAGCCAGTGAATAGAACTTACTCAAATTGTTTATCTTGTTGAGATAAACTGGTTATTACTTTTTTTAGTGCTGTCTTTGATTGCAATGAAAACATCTGTCTTTCGGCTTTTTCACACCAGTTAGTGGCCCACTAACTACCTATAAAATCGTATCACCCTGTTTCTAAATTATTTTCTTCTTCATGCCTTTTGGCCCAGAAGAAGAACCCTTTTTCAAAAATAAACACATTTTCTGGTATTGAAAGAATACCCTTGATAGTTAAAACTATATCCAAGTTACTTTTTCAGTCAACAAAATTTGATCCTATTAGTTTGTTTTCTTTGAATATAACCGTAAGTGAATTGAAAACTATTTTATTCCCGAGAAATACATAATTAAAAATAACCGTTAATTATGACGAGTAAAATTTTAAATTTATTTTAATTTGCCAGCAGACTGGAACCTTGTAAATAGCGTGTCTCGATGGGAAGACGTCTACTATTCATTGTATGACCAGACAGGTCAGTTCCTATTAATTTTACTATCTAGGCAACTGATCTTGCTAAGTAAAATTAAATAACTGACATAAATTCGGTCCAATATATAATAATAGTGACTCAGATGGATCTCTCCCGCCTAATAGTAGCCCCATCTAGTGACTCCACTCCTTTACGCGACTTGTTTCCAGATGAGCAACTCATTGCAATCATCGACACCCAGCTCCCATGGTACACCGACATCGTCAACTATCTAACAGTAGGCCGCATTCCTGCTCATTGGTCCAAATTCGATAAGGAACCATTCTTCTCCAAAATTAAATACTATTTTTGGGCAGACCCGAAACTCTTCAAATACTACTCTGACTAGGTAATCTGTAGATGTGTCCCCGAATCCAAGATAACTAGCACTCTGACCTTCTATCACTCTCTTGCGTGTGGAGGACACTTCTGTGGAAAAAAGATGGTAGCCAAAGTCCTCCAATCCATTTTCTTCTGGCCCATCATCTTCAAAGATGCTCAAGATTTCTGTCAAACCTGGCTTTTCTACTAACAAACTGGCAAAATTTTTTCTTGAGACATGATGCCCCTATGTGGTACTGGGATTTGGGATTTTGTTTAAAAAATAAGAAAATTTACGAAATATTTAGAAAATACTTTAACACCTTGAAAGCTAAATTTTGAAAATCTTTTTTGTTGAAAATGGAGTCGCCACTTGATTTTTGAGAAAAAAAAAATCAAGAAAAACAAAAATAGGCTACTGACCTTTAAAACATTAACCATAAAAAATAAGGGTTCATGGGGTAAAGTACGAACCGGGAAGGTGTTAGGCACCCCGTTCTGAATTCGTTCTCTACTAATCATGAGATTGGCCAAAGAAAATAGCCGTGAAGTTGGCATCTACTAATCATCATTGATTCTTAATTAGATTTCTCATATGCATGCAAATACAGAAAACGGAGGCGAAGAGAGAACATCCAAAATTAAATAAGAAAAATACATAGAATATGTATATAGAACGTCAAAACAAAGCAAATAAGAAAAGAAAATTCTAAATCCTACGGCATGCAATTTCTAGCTAAAGAATACATAGAGCAAACATGCATGCAATATCATCTAAATTAGTATGATTCAAATAAAAGAACAAAAATATGCTTAAAGTCATTAAATTTAATAAACATAAATTTTTTAACAATATCATCAAATAACTAAGATAACCTAAACTATTCTAAACATAATTTTAAATGAAGTAAACAAAGCATACTTTACAATTATCATACCAAATAATTTAAAATTATATTAACATGATTAACTACCACTAGAGAGAAAAGATAAACGAAAAATTAAAAAAGGAGCTATGAGAATCTATATTAAAAGGTTAAAAAAACAATGAAAGACTAATAATATGACTTTTATGTACTAATATGACAAAAGAAAGCCCAAAGACTTAATCAAAAGAAAAATAAACAAAAAAAAATTACAAAAGAAAATTAAACCAAAATTAAAAGGTTTTTGAAGAAGATAAAAATAAAAGGCTTTTAAATTAACTAGAATTATGACTTAAAGGAAAAGAAAAAGGAATTTAACTATTTATGAGGAATTTTATAGGTTTTATATAAAAACTAGACAAAATAAAAAAAAGTAAAATAAATGCTATAAAAGAGAAAACTAAACTAAAATTAAGAGATTTTGTGAATTTTGATGTTAAACAAAATAAAAGAAAAGAAATAAAGAAGTACAATTAAAAAAAATTTAAACAAAATATAATGTATTAAAATAAAAACTATTATGTAATGGCATAGCAACTATTTAATTAGAAAATATGGATGTAATACAGACAATTACAATTATTTGAATGTAAGTGCATTGGTTATGACAATAATAACACCGTAAGTTGTAATTACCAAATATATTAGCACTACTTTGATGAATTAACATGTTAGGTGCAAATGTGCAATGTGGGTAGGATAAATATGAATTTAATTGGTTTAACCTAATCTAAACAAGTTTGGCATAAAACAAGATAATTGAATCAGCTATGCAAGTGGTACTAGTAAAGTATGCGGAAAAAAAGATTGAAACTAACCCAGTCACTCTAAGAGAGAAAAAATAGAGATAGAAAGACCGGGATCCAAATAGAATACCTGGATTGCAAGTGAATCCTCAAGTTAGGAAATGGTGATCAGTAGTCCAATTCCTTAAGCAGTGATCCAATCCAAGTGTAGGTGAGTCAGCATTTCGGTATTGGTGGTCAGTCTCTCGATACTTCGGTAGGGTGTCAGTGTTAGAATTCTTCCATCTTCCAAACCGTCAGAGCTCTGTTATCATAATTGTCCTTCTAAAATTATACCAGATGTATGGTATTTATAGAGTTCATCAACCAATAGGGTGTTGACACGTTTTGGGACACGTCAGGCCATTTGGAGTTAGTGGTCGGCGGTTTAAAGTTGGCGGTTGCCAAAACAAATGAAGTTTCCAAGAAGTTCATATGGCTGTCGCCACAATGGAGTTAGCGACCCCATGGTTCAAATGTGGCAGTCACCACTTTGACTAGGATTTCCAAGAGGTTCTTATATAGGTCGCCATAATCAAAGTTGGCAGTCACATAGTTCAAGTTGGCAGTTCAAGGTGATTTCATTGGTTTGAAAATTTAGATCGATGGGTTCAAATAACTGAGCTTGAATCACTTTTCGAAGATTGTTTCAAGATCATCATCCACTTGTTTTCATCATCGAATTCACCTGGATCAACCTAAGATTGGCCGAGTCAAATTGGGGTGTCTACAGTTACCACCTTTTTATAGAACATGCATAGCAACGCGAGATGCAAGTTATATCAAAGATTCAGAGACAACATTCATTTAACCGAGCCGTCAATTTTATGCCACAAATACACAAGCATGCATTTGATGTTGGTCGTACTCAAATTTTCATCGAGCTGCCTACGTACCCCTTTGCTAGGATTTTAGACCAAAACGTAGTTCCGAGGCAAATGAAAGGATGCAAGATACTAAACACGATGCAGATGCTCATATGATCAAACACCAGCATGATGCAAACAACATCCTAAAAATCGAGTCAAAATCTAAAGGGAGCACAATCAATCAAACAAGTCAAAGATTGAGTCAAAATCTAAGAACTCGGGTGGGGATAAAATAATTAAAAGAATCAAGTCAACATCCTAGAAATCATTTTAACCAGCAAAGCGACAACGAATTGACTAGGTCGAGTCAAGACCCAAAAATTCAGAACGATAGCGGGATAAGGATAACTAAAAGTCGAGTCATGATTTAAATTTATTCTCCATGGAGAGCAAACTACAAATCAATAAGTCGAGCCAAGACTTAAAAATTTGGGTCGAGCACAGGATAAAAATAACTAAAAATCGAGTCAAGAATTAAAACTATTTTTATCGGAGAAATACCACGAATTAATAGGTCGGGTAAAGACCTAAAAATTCGAGACAAAAATGAGATAAAAATAATTAAAAAATCGAGTCAAGACTTTAAAACTATTTTCATTAGAAGGATAACCACGAATTAATAGGTGGAGTCAAGACCTAAAAATTCGAGAAGAAAAACATAATGAAAATAATTAAAAGCCAAGTCAAGGCTTAAAACTATTTTCATTAGAAGGATAACCACGAATTAATAGGTCGAGTTAAAACCTAAAAACTCAGGACAAAACACGAAATGAAATTAATTAAAGCCGAGTCAAGGCTTAAAACTATTTTTATCAGAAGGATAACCATGAATTAATAAGTCAAATCAAGACCTAAAAACTCAGGACAAAACACAGGATAAAAATAATTAAAAGTATAGTCAAGACATAAAACTATTTTTAAATTCCAAAATAAAAAAATAAGCAAACAAACAATTATAGGAGCATTAAAAATACATAAAAAGCAAATTGGCATGGGTGCCTGGGGAGTAGGGCTTAAAAAACCTAAGGCGCCTTCTAGACTTAGGGTGCCTAAGAAGTAGGGCTTTAAACATAGGATGCCAAACGCACAAGGGCTTAGAAAATTTAAGACGCCTTTGGGACTTAGAGTGCCTGAGAAGCTGGGCTTGAGAAACCTAAGCTGCCTTCTGGACTAAGGGCTTGTACGCTTTATGGACTAGGATTTGGAGAAAACCTAAGATACCTTCTGGATAAAATACCTACACGCCTTATGGACTAAACTTTGGAGAAAACATAAGACACCTTCTCGACTTAGGACCTAGACACCTTATCGATTAGAGTTCGGAGAAAATCTAAGACACCTTCTAGACTTAGGACCTAGATGCTTTATCGACTAGGGTTTAGAGAAAACCTAATACACCCTTTAGACTTAGAACCTAGACGCCTTATGGATTAAGGTTCGGAGAAAACCTAAGAATCGTCACTCACACACGAACCTAGGGTTGGGTTTGCCTAGTGTACCAGGGCTAAGAGTGTCTAGCTCACTAGAGCTTAAGAAAATCTAAGGATCATCACACACACACGAACTTAGGGTTAAAAGATTTTCCTGGAGCACTAGGGATTAGGGTGCCTAGTCTTCTAGGCCATAAAAGAACCAATGGATCATTACACACACACGGACCTAGGGTTAAAAGATTTACCTGGCTTACAAAGGCTTAGGGTGCCTAGTCTTCTAGGGCTTAAAACAACCGAAGGATCGTCACACACACACCAACCTAGGGTTAAAAATATTTACCTGGCGCACCAGGGCTTAGGGTGCCTAGTCTTCTTCTAGGACTTAGAAGAACCAACGGATCGTCACACACACACGAACCTAGGGTTAAAAAGATTTGCCTAGCGCACCAGGGCTTAGGGTGCCTAGTCTTATAGGGTTTGAAAGAACTAAAAGATCGTCACATACACATGAATCTAGGATTAAAAGATTTACCTGGCGCACCAGAGCTTAGGGTGCGTAGTCTTCTAAGGCCTGAAAGAACCAAAGGACTGTCACACACTCACGAACCTAAGGTTAAAAATATTTATCTGGCGCACCATGACTTAGGGTACCTAGTCTTCTTCTAGGGCTTGAAAGAATGTAAAGATCGTCACACACATACGAACCTAGGGTTGAAATATTTTCCTAGCTCACTAGGGCTTAGGGTGCCTAGTCTTGTAGGGCTTGAAAGAACCAAATGATCGTCACACACACACGAGCCTAGAGTTGAAAGATTTTCCTGATTCACTGTGGCTTAAGGTGCCTAGTCTTCTAGGGCTTAAAAGAACCGAAGAATCGTCACACATACACGAACCTAGGGGTTAAAAAGATTTTCCTGGCGCACTAAGGCTTAAGGTGCCTAGTCTTCTTCTAGGGCTTCAAAGAACCAAAGGATCGTCGCATACACACGAACCTAGGGTTGAAAGATTTACCTGTCTCACTAGGACATAGGGTGCCTAGTCTTCTAGGGCTTAAAAGAACCAAACGATCGTCACACACACAAGAGCTTAGGGTTAAAAGATTTGCTTGGCTCACCAGAGCTTAGGCTCCCTAGTCTTCTAGGACTTAAAAGAAAAGAAGGATCGTCATACACACACGAATCTAGGGTTAAAAAGATTTTCCTGGTGCATCAGAGCTTAGGGTGCCTAGTCTTCTTCTAGAGCTTAAAAGAACCAAAAGATCGTCATACACACACGAACCTCAGGTTAAAAAGATTTGCCTGGCGCACTAGGGCTTAGGGTGCCTAGTCTTCTAGGGCTTGAAAGAATCAAAGGATCGTCACATACACACGAACCTAAGGTTAAAAGATTTACCTTGCGCACTAGGGCTTAGGGTGCCTAATCTTCTAGGGATTGAGAGAACTAAAGGATCGTCACACACTCACGAACCTAGAATGAAAAAGATTTGTCTGGCGCACTAGACCTTTGGGTGCCTAGTCTTCTTCTACGGCTTGATAGAACCAAAGGATGGTCATACACACATGAACCTATGGTTAAAAGGTTTGCTTGGTGCACCGGGGCTTAGGGTGTCTAGCTCACTAGGGCTTAAAAGAATAGAAAGATCATTACTCACACACGAACCTAGGGTATTAAAGATTTTCTTGGGGCACCAAGGCTTAGGGCGCCTAGCTCAGTAGAGCTTGAGAAACCTAAGATGCCTTCTGGACTTAGTGTTTGGAGAAAAACCTAAGACACCTTCTGGACTTAGGACCTAGACGCCTTGTAGGCTAGTGTTTGGAAAAAAAACCTATGACATCTTCTGGATTTAGGACCTAGACGCCTTATAGACTAGGGTTTGAAGAAAACCTAAGACACCTTCTGAACTTTGGACCTAGACGCCTTATGGACTAGGGTTTAGAGAGAAACCTAAGACACCTTCTGTACTTAGGACCTAGACGTTTTATGGACTAGGGTTTAGAGGCAATCCTTAGACATCTTCTGGACTTAAGACCTAGACCCCTTATGGACTAGGGTTTAGATAAAAACCTAAGACACCTTCAGCACTTAGAACCTAAACGTCTTATAGATTAAGGTTTGGAGAAAAACCTAAGAAACCTTCTGCACTTAGGACCTAAATGCCTTATGGACAAGGGTTTGGAAGAGGGTGCCTAACACATTAGGGCTTGGATCAACGAGCCATTGTTGAGGGCTACTACACAGCTTTGGGGATCCACAGGCTCATGTTTTTCACTTTGGCCTTAGAGAATTGTGCCCCATTGTAGAGGAGTTTACCAACATTCTTGATCTTATCCCACGGGAGTTCGTGGCAACGCCTTCTATGTTCATCTCTGCGAACAAGTAGATCATGCGTCTTTGTGGTCTAACTAGCATGGAGATTTCTTCCTTCATCCATGGGGATTCACAAGACATAGAATCTGCCCTACCGGTGCCCTTGGTGACTTCAGCTTCCAGTTCAGCCCCGTTATGTTCTGTGCATCTGCCTGCTTGCCTGGTACCTTTTTGTTCCTTTTGATGGACGAGTCAGCTACTCACTGGTTGACATTGCAGGTCAGATGTGGTCGGGAAAAGACTTTGTCCCACTGATTCGGCCGAGACACTGATTGGCCTGGATGCTATCCATTAGGGTGTAACCACGTCCTTTACTGGTAGTCCTCTGCTTCTCCAAGTAAAACTCAAATCTCTCCTTTTTTCACTCTTTTCTCATTTTGTCGATTTTTCTTGATTTTTACCGCTCTTCTCTCCTTTTGTTGATTTCTCTCAGATTTTACCACTCTTCTCTCTTTTTTCTACTATCTCTCCTTATTTTTCCATATATCTCTCATTTTGCTGATTTCTCTCAATTCTTACTTCTTTTCTCTATTCTCACTGTTTTCAAATCTAGTCGATAGAGAAGGTAAATTTTTTACAGAAACTGGCCTCAGATGGGTACAACATTGCTACCTTTGTCTATAGTCTTTTTACCCGATATGCACTACCGAGGCGGCTTGGAGACAGTACCTTTCTTCACTGACTGGAAGAAACATCACTTGGCAGTGTTCTTGGTGGCAGATCCCTTTTATGACTTTGACTACTATGGACCATCCAAATGTCTTCCTGATTGGTCTACGGCTGTCCACCCTCTATTATCCACACCGGATCATGCGGCAGTTTGGTCAAGATCAGATCATATTTCACGACGTATGGGGTCGTATGTATTCATCTTCCCTTCAGGCCCTATTTCTAGCGCAGTATCAAAAGGCTTGACCATCTCATTCACTGATGGAGATGCAGGTGCTGTCCCACACTGAGCTCCCCGAGGAGTACAAGGCGAGGCTAGTTTAGGAAAAAGCTAACAGAAATAAAGAAGAGGGAGAAGAACAAGTAGCAAAGAGAATGAAGATCTGAGAGATCTGTTTTGGTTTTAGAATTTTGTAGTTTTTTTCTTTATTTAGAGTTTGTGACTTGCGTACCCGCCCTTTATTTTCAAAATCTTGTAATCGCAGCTGAAGTAATGAAAATTCCACGTTTATCTAAAAAAGGTTCTCAATTATTTAAAAATTTTTGATTCTTACAATTAAATGACTTTATTATCAGAACTCAAAGATAAATTTGCATTGATCATTGTTCGGATTCAAAGATTGCTAAAACAAATAAGTTGGTTGGACTTCTTTGAAAGAAGTTGCCTACGTATTCCAAAAAAGTAGAATCAGACCTTAACATAGTTCGGGCTCAATTTACTCTGGGGTATTAGCACTCTCCGTTTATGATGCCCTAACTTTTGCCAAGGTCATTCTTTTGGGTTTTCGGCCTTGCGAGCTGCACTAACTTTTGCTTGGGCTGCATTTTTTATTTTCAACCCATTGACCTTTTATCTTATTTTATTTTTCTCTCAAGGGTAGTACTTTTTGAGCTAGTCCGAGTTTATTAGAGTGAAGAACATGTTACCAACTAGATCCATGATGATTTCAGCACCACCGGTCGTAATAGCTTTGATTAGAAACGGCCCAGACCAATTTGTCTCAAACTTGCCCCTCTGGTCAAAAACAGGAGCCCTGATTTCTTTAAGAACCAAGTCACCTTCTCTCATATCCTGAGTCTTAACTTTTTTCTTTGTTGAACGCTTTGGATATCCTTGTATGCGGAACAGAGTTTGTAGTCTTCTTTCAACGAATAAGAGAAGCTCTTCCATCCGATTCCTCTGCCATTCTTCTGCACATCTTGTACTTTCTGATCATTTCAAAGAATTTTTGTAATGTTATGATATGGTCGTCTCGATCTTTAGACTTTACAATCATATCGTCTACATACACTTCAACTTCCTTGTCTATCATGTCATCCAACAAGGTAGTTGCAACCCTTTGATAGGTTACTCCTGTATTCTTCAAATGGAATGGCGTCACGCGGTAATAATAGGTGTCTCACGATGTAATGAATGTCATATTTTCTCTGTCTTTAGGGTCCATTAAGATTTAATTGTACCCAAAAAGACCATCCATGAATGACAAAAGGGTATGCCCCACTGTACTATCCACTAAGACGTCAATATGCGTAAATGGGAAATCGACTTTGGGCTAACTTTGTTGAGATCTCAAAAATTCACAAAAACTCTTATACATCCATCCTTCTTCATAACCGGTACAATATTCGCCACCCACTTTAGGTATTCGGTTACCATGAGAACACCAGCGTTGATCTGCTTGGTGGCTTCTTCCTTGATTTTTAGAGCCCATTATGGCCGTATTCTTCTCAACTTTTTCTTAACCAGTTTGGCATCAGGATACAAAGCGATATGGTGTTGGACGATTTCGGGATCAATACTGGGCATATCCTCGTATATGACCATGCAAAAATGTCTTTGAATTCTTTTAATGAAGTTATTAATTATTCACGTTCAACTGAAAATAAAGAAGAACCAATTTGGACAATTTGTGAGTTAATTTCATTACCCATATTTTTTCAATTATTAGTTGGGCATGCATTTATTCTTCTATTTTTTTTAAAAATTTTAATTTTTTAGGAATATTCCATTCGAATTAAAAATCATCAAAAAGCGTACAAAATAAATCAAGTAGAATAATCAGAACCTTCGTTTATTTCATTGACATCAAAGAGAGCAGTGACTATAAAATCGAAAGCAAAAGAAGATGGTGCACAGATAGACGTGCCCTTGAACTCGACATTTAACTGATCAGAACAAAGCAAAAACTTACAAGACTCGGACTTGACTCGAGACTTGAATCATGCAAATTACAAGAATTTAAAAATCAGCTGTGACAATCGGTGCAAATGGAGGTGGGATGACTTTATTGTCAATGAGATCCTAAATGTCATGATGGAGTTTCAGACAGTTTTTGATTGGGTGTCCATGGCTCTGATAGTATGAGCAATATTGGGTGGGGATCATAGCGTAGCGGTAAAGGGTTAGGAGGTGGCATTGGATCAAGAAGCTTTATCAGTCCTTTCTCGATAAGTCGATTTATGGCCGTGGTCAGAGAGATATTAAGGGGAGTGAGAACTCTCCTTGGCATTTTTAGCTGCAACGACTTGTCGTTTCTGAGAGGATGTGATAAAGGTAAAGAATTCAGTCGATCTAATTAGGGGTCTAGCAAATTCACCTCGTTAAAGAGAGATGCGGGGTTAGTGGAAGAGGTGGGATGATTTTGATTGTTGGATGGGTAAGGCCTTCTCAGCTTTTGGCTCGGCTCGGCCTCATCAATATCACCGGATTGGATTGCATCTTCTATCAGAATCCCGGTATCAAACAACTGCTCGAATGTGGAAAGCGACTGTGTGATCATATAACGCTTTAGAGGAGATTAGAGATTATTGACTAGAATCCTCACCTGTTCCTTTTCTATTGGTCGGTTTGTCATTTTAGCCGCCTTTTTCCTCCATCTGGTCAGAAAGTCTACAAATGACTCTCTACTTTCTTGATGAGTGGTCTCTAGCTCCCGAGTGGTTACATTTAACTGGACGTTGTAACTGTATTGACTGATAAAGGCAGAGGCAATGTTTTCCCACGAGGGTCTTTGCAACATCTACGGAGAGAAACCATTTTTGAGCTGTCCCAAAGAGTGATCGATGGAACAACTAAGCCTTCAACTTGTCATCGATACCCATGAGAGCAAGGGTACCAACATACATTCGCAAATGAATTCTGGGATCTCTAGTTCGGTCGAATTTTTCCATGTCAAGCATTTTAAACTTATCCGGGAGCTTGGCGTCTTGAAATAGGCAGAGTCCCCCTATATCTAGCATATATTCCTCGACTCCCTTGGCCTTTCTAAGGACCTTCTCGATCCGATCGTTCTTCTCAGCCAATGCAGATTCTTTAGACTGAGCAGTGTTTTCTTTCTCAACTATCACCAGACGTGGGATCCGTGGTGGTGGCAGAACAACTTGTGGTCCATCAGGAAGCTGATTGTCATCCCAAAAGTCCTCCTCGTTACCATTTGGGTCATCATGCTATTCATTTAGTACTGGCAAACAGGCTTGAATCGCCCGAATCTGTGCATGACATTGCACCTGAGCCTGGGTTTGCTACTCTACGGCTCTCTGTATATCAGTAATCGCCCTCATTAAGACTATCAGGTTTAGCTCGTTCTCGACCATCTCAAAGTGTTCTGTAATCTCTTCTAAAATTTTGTAAAGCCTCCCAATTGCAGATCTAGCCCAAATACGTGCTGGACACAACTCCTCCAACCCAATGATCTAAAGCTCAGACAAACTTGATAATCCCAAAAGCAGAATAGCCAGTATTAAAAACTTCCCGAAAAGAACCCCGATGACAGATGGCGAGCATTCTAGGCACAAAATAGCTAACTACAAGCAGAAATAACCATCAAAACAAAAACATGCCCCAGTTGGACCCATATTAACATAAACCAAGAAGCACAGCAACCGGGAACCACAAACTAATGCTAGGTTCTTACTCAGCATCACTACCTCTTAGGGAAATCATTATACACTCGACTTAAGAGAAGACTAACCACAAGCCTTTGTAAAGATATCTGCCATCATCGTACAAACGTTATCAACCATCATTCACAATGTGAATATCATTCGTCGCACTAGGTCTTGACACTTAGATCTCTACTCAAACACACTAACTATCATTCACCCCTTCGCATCCCAACGATACATCGCACACGTTCACCATACCCTCACCAATTAATCACCAAAGACAACATCACATATAGTCGCATCATTGTATGACATCTCTTCATAGGGTCGCGCCATGTCACTCAATTCTCAACAGGGAGGTAACAACCAAATGGGTAGGTAAAACCACACCACAGTCTCGAACTCACGACTCTGGTACACTCTTTAAAAACACAAACAATCAGCCGAAAACACCCGTCTCTTATGTCACCACATAAGTACCACCGGCACATCACTATCCGAACATGATAGTAACCATACGCAACATAAACAAAACGAACCTCGCCTACCAACTATAGACCAAATGGCACCATCCTATCCCTCGCCCCTAAGGGTAAGATAACACCGCATATATTCGCATCACTTAAGCACATCTACTTACGGGTCACGTCATACTAACAAGAAAATAAATAGGAAAAACTTTGCTACAGTCTTAAGCTCGAAACTCTGGTACATCCATCAAAAATTGTAAAACGTTTAACTAGAAACACTTATCTCTTTTATCACCATACGCGGAACACCGACACACAGCTGCCCAATATGAAAGAAATTACACATCAAACGAACAAACGATCTTCGCTCACCAACTTTAAACCCAAGACACCACCCTATTGCCTGCCCCGTAAGGTTAACACAATACCACCGCACCTGAACATTGAGCCGGATATAGACCACTGCAATCGTCCTCTTAAGGGATCTCTTCCTATCAACACGTCATCTTAAAATGACCAAGCCGGCCACACCAACAACAGCTATCACCTGTCCCATAAGCCTCATACATTCACATCCTCGTTCTTATCATACACCATACATTCCACATAATCTCCTATTCTTGAAAGTGACGACCCAAGTCACAAAACTCTTTTCCATGAAACTTCCCAAACGACCTCGAATCTTCGTTCACTACATCACAATTACCATTGATATACATCTCCTCTTACATATTCACACATCACTTAACAACTAACCCATCGATAACATCTTCTTCCATATACCCTTTCAACATACGCTTTTAACTTTTATCAAGAAACACAAATCAGCATCACGCCACAAAGAAAATACAAGGGTCATCAATCTGACCTTCAAAATCACAAAATACCACGGTGGTTATTAGCAACATCCCTCAGGGTAAGGGACACTCCCAACCACGTGCCTAAGCACATACTTTCTAATACACTTTAGGCCAAAGATTATTACGCTCCCATCCACTATGTCCCCAACCACTATGCTCCAGTTCATACCTAATCTCGGGGTACACAGCTCATGACACAGCACGGCTCAAGACATAGCACGGCTCACGAGGTACATAATTCTCAACGCGCCTAAAACCACTCCTCATATCCATCCAAAAGCAACAACCTCCAAAGGGTTTCAAACAATCTACCATACTTGTTCGTCAAACCACTAGTAGCTCAACACATAACGAACAACTAACTACGGTCACCCTCGACTCACATGGATACCACATACTCCGAACAGTCATTGGACATTTCTCGGGATTACACCCACCATAATTATTAACCACCGGGTCGCACTTCCACAACCTACACCACCATCCAAACCACAACTCACCTTAACCCCACGGCTCTTAAGTATTCGAACCTAGAGCTCTGATACCATTCTGTCATGCCTTGAACCCCCGGGGACCCGTGAACTAATCATAAGCCGACTCGTATAAGAAATTACACATGCAACATTTGTTTTATTAACGGTTTGAACTCGAAATGTTTTTGAAAGAAAATAAAGATTTTCGACAAGAAACCATATCCTCATGCATATCAAACTAAAATCAATTGCTTTGGGTTTCCAAGTGTCCATTACAACCACAATATCATTATAGTAATCCATTTCTGTTTATATACAAACATGGTATAGAACAAAAAAAAAAGATCTTTCTTCAATCCCTTCTCAAAGTGCTTTCCTTACCTTGGTTTCACCTCTGGTCCTCAAGACCTGAAATGGTTGGGTAAAGATATGTGAGCCAAATCTCGTAGGATATAGATTAACTCACATGTAATGCATATTTTGTGAGGTGTGATGCGTGCAACCGAAGTAAAATGTATATTTTTACCAACTCATTATTCCTTCACACGCACACACCCTCGCGCGTTAATTCATTCCCATTTATTCTTTCACATTATCCATATCATCATTCCATTATCCGATTTTTCACAAAAATCGTGTCACATTTTTTGAACCCAGTTTATCACAAAATCGTATCACAATTAATTTATCACAGTTAATGAACCGACATCGGGTGCAACTTACAGAAACTCCTTCCTATTATCCCAATGGGCTATGCGAAGCCATTGGGTAATAGATAGCTCTATAATTCACCAAGATACAACACTACATTTCATGGGCTAACCCATGGGCATAAAGTCCCCATCTTGCGCAAGTTTTGGGTCTTTCACCGTGGACCCTCCAGGCCAACTTAATCCACATTAATCTATACGGTTCATTATTTGTTCATTTTTCACAAAAACCTATGAGTCCAACCCACAACTGGTTCCTGTCCCCAAACATTTTCTCATAGTAACTCTTTTCAATTTTTGCATCTCAACTTCCCATTTTATTTCCAATCAAGTCTTATTTTAGCATTCTATCCTATCTTTCAATTCAAATTCCGTCATAAATTTCAAGACATAATTTCTCGTAAATCACATTCCATTTATCAACTTCATGAAATGCCAGCGCGTAATTAACACACACATGACCATGTTATTTGAAACAAATGGAATGCACCCATCATATGCATATACATGTATATATAAGTCAAAATCCATGTTTCTTTTCTGAAGCTCAAAATCTTAATGATAACCATATCACGACATAACCCATAATTACCCATAATCGTACTCATTCTTCAAACCTCAGTTACATGTCAAGAACTCATTTTCCTCGCAAATACCTCCAATCGGTATGATACTAGCATCCAAACCTAAGCGTAGTAAAGTAGTTATATTCATAGCCCAAGGGACAAGAAATTCTATGAAAACGTTCAAAATTGATGAAAATATACTTTTTCAAAGCATTTGGCCAAAAACGGGTGAAAATTGGTTAAGAAAATTTGACATATCCTCAGTATTTCAATCATAACTTTTTATGTAAAATGAATTTTTTTGTGAGAGTAGTCTTGTTGGAAATAGGACTTCCAGGGCTTCGATTTGAGTACAAGAACGACCAAATTCAAAGTCCGAATGACAAAGATATGATCGAACAAAGTTGGCCATGCGCAGTTAGTCTGCTCGAGCGGACGTCGAGCACTCGAGCGCCCAACTCTCTGCTAGTTGAGCGCTCGAGCGGACAAGGCTCCACTCGAGCACACTGGTGCCCGAGAAAACCCCAGATTTGCCCATGTTTTGAGTTTCAAGCCCTAATATACATTCTCTTCACAATTATACTTCAAATTTCCATTTTCAAATCCAAATCATTGAATTTGAAGTCTCATAAACCCCTTTTATACCACAAATCTTCAAATACCATGGTTAATCACTTCTCAAAAACCCCCATTTCATAAAACCCAACTCAACTTAAACACACCTCTCAAGTTCTTCCCATCTCATATGAAATTAACTAGATTTTTACTCATGCTAGTAAAATATCAACCCAAATCATATCAAACATACGAGAGAATCTAGATCCTACCTTGAATTGCTCAAAGCTTGAGATTCCTCCAACTTCTCCGTCCTAGGGTTTGGATCTTGAGTGATCTTGGCTCCTTGATGCTCCATCTTCCACCTCCTTACTCCAAAGCTTGATTTTCATCCTTAATCTCTCCCCACTAAGCCTCAAACTTCAATTTTCATAGTGGGGGATTTGGGTTTCATGATTGTGGTGGTCTCTCTCTCTCTAGGGAGAGGAAGAACAAGAGAAGAGGAAAAAAGAAAATGGGTTTTTCTCTCACGTGGGCTGGAGAGCTCATATATATATATATATATAAATATTCACAACTTTTCTCCAATATTCTAGAATTGTCCACGCATTTCCCGATAGCCTGCTCAAGAAAACCCCCACCGCTCGAGCGGTGACCCTTGAAACTAAATTCTGCAAATCTCCTTAACATTCAACTCAAACCTTCAATCTACTCAATTATATTTTTTTTCAAATTATTTCAATTAAATGAGTTTTAAAAATATAATAATTTTTTTTACTAAAAATAAAAATAAAAATAAGAAGACAAAAAAAAATTCTAAATAGAACATTTCACTATACAAGCTAATATTAAAATATTTTACTATAGAAATTAATATTTTTTATCAAAATTAATATTTTTTTATCAAAAATAAAAACTTAAAAATAAAAATAAAATAATAAATTAAATTTCATGTTTTTATTTTACTTATTTTTGTATTTAGTAATTTTTTATTTTTTAATTAAAAATTTTTAAATAAAAATTTTTAATTAAAAAAAGTAAAAAACAAAGAAAATAAGGGGTGTAAGTGTGAAAAAAAAGAAATCAATGGGTGTAGGTGTAAAAATATTATTTTTCCGTCCAAAAGTTAACGGAAAGTTAACTTTTGGATCAAAGTGTTACAAAAATTAAACGTTTAGATATCACTAATTCAACGTTTAACGAACAAAAATTTTAAAGCCCCCATGCCCAAATTTGTTTTGGTCTCCTCTCTTACTGAAAATATAAAAAATAAAATAAACATTTACTGAGTCGTTACAACTTTCCCCCCTTTGAAAATTTCGTCCCCGAAATTCATCTCCAGCCACACCAAGCCTTCCTTTAATCATAATATATGTTCTCATACTTCACTAGTCGTTCGAACTACGTAGCATCTTAGTCCATAATTCTGATTGTTCCCTCAAAACGGTATGACTCAAGGATGTTAACACACCTCTGTCCCCAAAAATGTCATATTACCATTAGGTTTGACTTCCGAACACCAATATTTCACCAATATTAGAATCATCCATCAGTCATCGTTCATCTTGACGTCAATTCTTAACTAAAATCAACCTTTAAACATTTTAAATCAAAATGAGTCAGGTCACTGCACGAAAAAATTTAACATCAGGGCTGAAATCAACCATTTCTGCACAAGCCACCGACGATCCATCCATGACCATCATCTTACTCACATACGCCTTCCTGAAGAATAAATATTCTCAACCACAGCATTATGCATCACAGGTCTTACCACCGCTAAGATTCTCCCAACTTCCTCGAATTACAGTCTAATTCACAGCTATATTCTAATGTAAACCGAGGACTACTCCTCCAACCCAAACACATGTTTCCCAAACTCGAACATTATTCATATGGGTTACACATATTACCCCAAAAATTTCCCACGCCCTTACGGCCAATTAATGATCACAAACCATATTACTACTTGCACTATATCACTCTAACTCCTCAACCATCGAAACAAAACCAACATTGCCACCTGAAGTTTATGAGCCAGTAGGATTAAGCACATCACAGGGATCAAACACCTTACTAGCACACACTCACCAATACAAACTGAATCACATATTTCTTCATGACGCCACACACATACCCATTAGTCTTTCATGTCTTCCATGCCTCAGATTAAATAATTTGTAATCTCCTACACTTACATTGCCCCCACTCATCATTACTATCATGTACATTCGCATCTTTCTTTCGAATGGTCGAACCACTCTTTGCACTTTAAAAATTCCTGGTAACCCCAAGTCCCACATTGAACACAAATTCAAATTTAAACGAGCTTATCAGAAACACACCACGCGCATATCTCAGCCGCAAGGTTTCAACAAATTTCCTGCTCTGTTAGGAGCAAGTGGCACAACCGAACCCACATAACCCAGAACAAGTTGTATACAATGGTTAACGATATACAGTGGATCATTATAGATAGAACTCTATGTTTCAACACTAATTTCTTTATCCACAAGACAAACACTCTTAGTTTACCAACTAATCTCATAGAGAACGTAACTCTACGCACTTATATCCATCCAATTCGGCAGTCCCCATGCCTTAGGTACACATTTAAGGATTACAACACGAACACCAATCCACTGAGACTTCTATCTTCCTTAAATAACTAGAAACCATGACCCAATCTCAACGTACTCCCAATACCCACCAACACTTAGTCTTCACAAATTCCTGTATATCTCACCTTGAGGTCGCCTAGCCAGTAGCCACACAACTACCGTTAACCCCGATCATAATACCCAGGTCGCCCATTGCAATTAAGCTCTTAACTCTCAGACCTCATTCGCACGCACATAAACATTGTCAATCCTCATACGTTGCACCATACCTCTCATAGAACTACAAATTTATCACCCTTCATATTCTGAGACACAATGCTAATATTTCCATCACGCTAAAACCTCACTTCATAAGGTTACACTTTACTAACCTACCTTTCACTAGACAAATCACAACCACATCACGGCCTTTAACCCACTATCCCAGCAACTTATAGGGAAGGCTTACAGCACTAAAACAAAGGAAATTTACTCCTGAGTTCCTTTATTCAAAGTTACTAATAACTTCTACTATCATGCAAACGCTTCCAGCACTTCCACTTCCCAGGGACACATCTATTATCGACATCTTAATGCACAATTTCTCGCCTATTGCCTTAGGCCACCCAAACCACACGGTACACTATTGAAGCCTATCACCACACACTTCAATCCCATAAGCAAGCAGCATACCCACATATGAACCTATGGTCGAACATAAACATTCTCCAAACATATCATACTCAAAATACGTCGTCTCAGAACTAGACCAACCACACCATCAAACCTTTCTACATTCTTTTTAAACCTCATATCTCCGACACATTTCCAAACACAGTCTCCTAATTATGAGCGTAACAACTAAACCATGGTTCGACATTCTTATAGGAATCACACAGAACTAATATTCAAGAATCTCATTACGTAAATAACTCAATCGCTAAACTTCCTTAGGAATCTCACTCAAAGAGAACTAAAGCTACCGATTCGTCGTACAAATCAAACTACATCTCCAGAAACCCCGCCCAAATGCTCGGCGCACGGGTAAAGCAAACGAAACCTTCAAGAAATCGTAAGCGAACAAACCCACATTCTTATGAGCCCAACATTTTATCTCTACCAACAACGAGCAATCACATCGGTTAACCAATTATGAAACATCTTTTTTCTTAGGAAAACCACGAACTAATGCCAGGTTCTTACTCAGCATCACTACCTCTTAGGGAAATCATTGTACACTCGGCTTAAGAGAAGCTAACCACAAGCCTTTGTAAAGACATCTTCCATCATCGTACAAACGTTATCAACCATCATTCACAATGTGTATATCATTCGTCACACTAGATCTTGACACTTAGATCTCTACTCAAACATACTAACTATTGTACACCCCTTCGCATCCCAACGATACATCGCACACGTTCACCAGACCCTCACTGATCAATCACCAAAGACAACATCACATATAGTCGCATCACTGTATGACATCTCTTCATAGGGTCGCATCATGTCACTCAATTCTCAACAGGGAGGTAACAACCAAACGAGTAGGTAAAACCACACCACAGTCTAGAACTCACGACTTCAGTACACTCACCCAAAACATAAACATCCAGGCGAAAACACCCGTCAATTATGTCACCACATAAGTACCACCGGCACATCACTATCCGAACACGATAGTAACCATACGCAACATAAACAAAATGAACCTCGCCCACAAATTATAGACCAAACGGCACCATCCTATCCCTCCCCCCTAAGATAACACCACATATATTTGCATCACTTAAGCACATCTACTTATGGGGCACGTCATACTAACAAGCAAATAAATAGGCAAAACTATGCTACAGTCATAAGCTCAAAACTCTGGTACATCCATCAAAAATTGTAAAATGTTTAACTAGAAACACTTATCTCAGTTATTACCATACGCGGAACACCGACGCACAGGTGCCCAATCATGAAAGCAACTACACATCACACGAACAAACGATCTTCGCTCACCAACTTTAAACCCAAGACACCACCCTATCGCCTGCCCCGTAAGGTTAACATAATACCACCGAGCCCAAACTTTAAGCCGGATATAGACCACTACCATCGTCCTCTTAAGGGATCTCTTCCTATCAATACGTCGTCTTAAAATGACCAAATCGACAACACCAACAATAGCTGTCACCTGTCCCATAAGCCTCATACATTCACATCCTCATTCTTATCATACACTATACATTCCACATAATCTCCTATTCTTGAAAGTGACGACCCAAGTCACAAAACTCTTTTCCATGAAACTTCCCAAATGACCTCGAATCTCCGTTCACCACATCACAATTACCATTGATATACATCTCATCTTACATATTCACACATCACTTAACAACTAACCCATCAATAACATCTTCTTCCATATACCCTTTCCACATACGCTTTTAACTTTTATCAAGAAACACAAATCAGCATCACGCTACAAAGAAAATGCAAGGGTCATCAATCTGACCTTTAAAATCACAAAATACCACGATAGTTATTAGCAACTCCCCTCAGGGTAAGGGACACTCCCAACCACGTGCCTAAGCACAAACTTTCTAACACACTTTAGGCCAAAGATTATTACGCTCCCATCCACTATGTCCCCATCCACTATGCTCCCGTCCATACCTAATCTCGGGGTATACGGCTTATGACACAGCACGACTCAAGATATAGCACGGCTCACGACGTATATAATCCTCAACGCGCCTAAAACCACTCCTCAAATCCATCCATAAGAAACAACCCCCAAGGGATTTCAAACAATCTACCATACTTGTTCTTCAAACCACTAGTAGCTCAACACATAACGAACAACTAACTACGGTCTCCCTCGACTCACATGGATATAACATACTCCGAACAGTCATTGCTCATTTCTCGGGCTTACACCCACCATAATTATTAACCACCGAGTCGCACTTTCACAACCTACACCACCATCTAAACCATAACTCACCTTAGCTCCACGGGCATAACTTTTACAACAAGAGCATCACAACACCCCACTAGATTAAACTCAACCTAACCTCCTAGTGTCAAGCTATACAATACCCAACACCTATTCACATCACATCAACACATATTCACATACCGAGGGAACGCCCCAGAGCAACGCAACAATCCAGGCAACTAGTTCAGATTTCTCATAGAAAGAACGTTGGTCAAACACTTTTCTATTTTAAACCCCTAAATAGTTGATCGGACGCCATATGGCATGCCACATCACCCCAAGACTTAACCCTCCATACTCATATAAACACATAACACGCACAACACAATTCAATCGCAAACCCAAGCAAGCACACAACTCATGCCGTGTAGTGGTGCCTAACCTTGTCAAACAGGTCAGATACTATGGTCATGGTGACTCCCCACGGCTCCTAGGCATTCAAACCTAGAGCTCTGATACCATTCTATCACTCCCTGAACCACTGGGAACACATGAACTATTCCCAAATCAACTCGTATAAGAAATTACCCATGACAACATTTGTTTTATTAACGGTTTGAACTCAAAATGTTTTTGAAAGAAAACAAAGATTTTTGACAATAAACCATATCCTCATGCATATCAAATTACAATCAATTGCTGTGGATTTCCAAGTGTCCATTACAACCACAATATCATTACAGTAATCCATTTATGTTTATATACAAACAAGGTACAAAACAAAAAAAAAGATCTTTCTTCAATCCCTTCTCAAAGTGCTTTCCTTTCCTTGGTTTCGCCTCTGGTCCTCAAGACCTGAAATGGTTTGGTAAACATACATAAGCCAAAACTCGTAGGATATAGATTAACTCACATGTAATACATATTTTGTGAGGTGTGATGCGTGCAACTGAAGTAAAATGCATATTTTTACCTACTCATTACCCACGCACGTCAATTCATTCCCATTTATTCTTTCATATTATCCATATTATCATTCCATTATTCAATTTTTCACAAAAATCGTGTCACATTTTCTGTACCCGATTTATCACAAAATTGTATCACAATTAATTTACCACAATTAATGAACTGATATAGGGTGCAGTTTATAGAAATCCCTCCCTATTATCCCAATAGGCTAGGCGAAGCCATTGGGTAATAGATAGCTCCATAACTCACCACGACACAATACCACATTTCGGAAGCTAACTCGTGGGCATGTGGTCCCCGTCTTGCGCAAGTTTTCGGTCCTTCACCGCAGATCCGCCGTGCCAACTTAATACATATTAATTCATACGATTCTTTATTTGTTCATTTTTTACAAAAATATGGGAGTCCAACCCACAACTGGTTCCTGTCCCTAAATATTTTCTCATAATACCTTTTTTCAATTTTTACATCTCAACTTCTATTTTATTTCTAATCAAGTCTTATTTTAGCATTCTATCCTATCTTTCAATTCAAATGCCATCATAAATTTCAACACATAATTTCTCGTAAATCACATTCTATTTATCAATTTCATGAAATGCCAGCGCGTAATTAACACACACATGACCATGTCATTTGAAATAAACGAAATGCACTCATCATATGCATAAACATGTCTATACAAGTCAAAATCCACGTTTCTTTTCTAAAGCTCAAAATCTTAATGATAACCATATCACGACATAACCCATAATTACTCATAATCGTACTCGTTCTTCAAACCTCAGTTACATTTCAAGAACTCATTTTCATCGCAAATACCTCCAATCGGTATGATACTAGCATCCCAACCCAAGCGTAGTAAGTAGTTATATTCATAGCCCAAGGGATAACAAATTCGATGAAAAGGTTCAATATTGATGAAAATATACTTTTTCAAAGCATTTGGCCAAAAACGGATGAAAAATGGTTAAGAAAATTTGACATACCCTCACTATTTTAATCATAACTTTTTCTATAAAATGAATATTTTTGTGAGAGTAGACTTGTTGGAAAGAGGATTTCTAGGGCTTCGATTTGAGTATAAGAACAACCTAATTCGGAGTCTGAATGAGAGAGATATGATCGAATAAAGTTGGCCATGCCCAGTTAGTCCGCTCGAGCGGACGTCGAGCGCTCGAGCGCCCAACTCTCTGCCAGTTGAGTGCTTGAGCGGACAGGGCTCTGTTCGAGTGCACTGGTGCCCGAAAAAACCCCAGATTTGCCCCCGTTTTGATTTTCAATGCCCAATATACATTCTCTTCAAAATTATACTTTAAATTTCCATTTTCAAACCCAAATAATAGAATTAGAAGTCTCATAAACCCCTTTTATACCACAAATCTTCAAATACCATGGTTAATCACTTCTCAAAAACCCCTATTTCATAAAACCCAACTCAACTTAAACACACCTTTGAAGTTCTTCCCATCTCATATGAAATTAACTAGATTTTTACTCATACTAGTAAAATATCAACCAAAATCATATCAAGCATACGAGAGAATCTAGATCCTACCTCAGATTTGCTCAAACCTTGAGATTCCTCCAACTTCTCCCTCCTAGGGTTTGGATCTTGAGTGATCTTGGCTCCTTGATGCTCCATCTTCCACCTTCTTGCTCCAAAGCTTGATTTCCATCTTTGATCTCTCTCCATGAAGCCTCACACTTCAATTTTCATGGTGGGGGATTAGGGTTTCATGAGTGTGGTGGTCTCTCTTTCTCTCTCTCGAGGGACAGGAAGAATAAGAGAAGAGGAAAAAGGGAAATGGGTTTCTCTTTCACGTGGGCTGGAGAGCT